>JADDOH010001374.1:0-17405 GCA_016648135.1 Agrypnia vestita | reverse complement strand
CCAGGCGCATTTTCAACGACCAGTCAGAGGTCGGCATTTCGGAACCCGACGACACCGACCTCTGTCTGACGGCGGGATCACTACTCATAATTCGAGTCGCAGCTCTATGAGCAGTGGTCCCGTATTCAAAATATTAATAAACATGTAACTTAACATTCTACTATAGTTATAACATACTATTTTTACACATTTATATTATATCTTTCTTTTGTTTCAATAACAAATGTCTCTCAGGTTCATCCTTCATTGAGATAATCGATAAAAAGGGGGCCAGACTCGCCAAGCTGGGTGCAATAATTTCGTATATTTGGTCTCTCTGGCGAGCCTGGCTACACAAATTCAATATTTTTTCTACATAAAATTATGTAAAGCCATATACAAGTGATTGCGAACAAAATCATATTAATTTTTACATTTTATAATTTTTGTATAAAAATGGCGACTTCGGCACGGTACCGATGTCGCAAGAGGGTACTGAATTGTGTTTGATAAAAATGGCGACTTTGGCACGGTACCGATAAAATGGCGACTTCGGCACGGTACTGATGTCGCTAGAGGGTAAAACCGATGCCCCCGGACTGCGGCGATACCGTACTGCAGTCGCCCAATATTACGATTTGGGAAGATTAAAATCTTTTTCAATAATCAAATCATGCCGCCGCGATTTCTTCTTACATCGCTTACAACATACACAAAAACATTTTTAACAACAAAATTAATCCGATAACGTCCTCCCAGTGATGTCAAAAAGAAACTTTAAAAAACATACATACAAAAATTACAATAAATAACTTCGGTTATTTTTAATAAAAAATGCGTCGAGCGCGCTAGGCATACCCAAAGAGTTTTATTTATTCTTGCCCATCTGCGCGCTCGCGCTCACAATTCATGTGATAAAAAATGCAATAATTAAGTCTAAAAAATCAAAATACAAAAAAATCACTTTTTTCTTTAATAAAATGTTCATCAGTGCCAACATTTGGAGTTTGGTAAAAAAGGCCCGATTAAGGGCCACCGGTTTTTTCTTGTCCGACACACTCCCCTCGTGCAGCTTGCCTGTGCTACCGGGAGGACAAGATATCTCGTCATAACTTTACTCGGTCGCAATCTTGGACAATGTCACGATCCTGGTGGCGGGCCGGGTGTAGTCACCGGCGGCGGTCCGTACACGAACGACCCGAACTTGACCGTCCGGTGCCGGCTTCGCCTCCATTATTATTCCTCTGGGCCACGTGTTTCGGGGAAGTGCGGGATCAACGATCACCGCTATTTCGCCTTCCTTGATGGCGGGAGCAGATTCCTGCCATTTATGCCTTCGGGCAAGCGTGGGCAGATACTCGCGCATCCATCTGCGCCAAAATAGGTCGGCCAGCTGTTGGCTCACTCGCCACTGCCTTTTCAGGCACACGTTCTCGTCCAGGGCGCCGTAGATGGCCAAATGCGAGTTGTGGCCTGCCATCCCCAATAAAAGATGGTTGGGGGTGAGGGGGGCATCATCTTTCGGGTCCACTGACACATGGGTCAGTGGACGGCTGTTCACGGTGTGCTCGGCTTCGGCCAGCACCGTTCTCAACATTTCTTCTCGTGGCGCTCTTTCTTTTAGTGTGGCTTCCAATGCCCTTTTTACGGCGCGTACTAAACTTTCCCACGCGCCGCCCATGTGCGGGGCGAGGGGAGGGTTGAAGTGCCACTCCACCCCGCTCCCCGCTAGATGCTCCTGCATTCTTTTATCTTCGGACAATTCGGCCAATGCCCTGGCCATTTCTTTTTCGGCTCCTCTAAAATTTGTTCCATTATCCGAGTAGATGAAACGAGGATGACCGCGGCGTGCTGCCATTCTTCTAATGGCGAGTATGGCTGAGTCAGTTGTCAGCGACTCAGCCAGCTCCAGGTGTACGGCGCGTGTTGTTAGGCACGTGAACAACGCGCCGTACCGTTTTTCTTTTCGTCGGCCGATGGTTCTCATCATCGGCCCAAAATAATCCAATCCACATCGGTGGAAGGCCGGCGTGTGATGCTCCAGCCGGCAGACCGGGATTTGCCCAATCAACGGAGGGCGCGGCTGGCTTCTCTGGACTCGGCACGCTTGGCACTCAAACTTGATACGTCGCACTGTCGGTCTTAGTCGTAGTATGAAAAAGTTTTCACGTAAATCAGACACGGTTCGTTCGGTGCCCGGGTGATTTCCTTTTTCGTGATAATGTTTTACCATTATTCTTGTGTATGGGTGGGCGCCGTCCAAAATGACGGGCGCCCTCAATCCTGGTGGTATATCTGTCACCGTGGTTTCTGCCAGCCGTGATCCCATCAGAATGACGCCGAAATCATCTAGCAGTGGCGTCAAGTGGTGGATTCGGCTATTTTTGGCCAGGAGTCCTCCTTTCTGAAGAGTCCTGATTTCGGGCCTAAAGGCGTCTGCCTGGGCTTGTAAGACCCAGGCACGCTCGGCTTCAATTCTTTCAGCCGAGGTTATATCTCGACCGGGCTGGTCTCCTGTGTGGCGACGACAATTCGCCACAAAACGCCTCACCCAAGCGGTGGCGCGGACCAGCCGGGTCCACGACGAGAAGCGCGTTATGTCAGGCAGCGCTCCCCCCGTATTTGCATGCCGGACCGCCAGTACGGTCGCGGGTTTCATTTCCAACATGCTGTCTGATGGTTGTAGTCGGCAGGCCTCTCGTGGCCAAGCCGATTCTCCTCTTCGGAGGAAGTCAGGACCGCCAAACCACATACCGTCCGCTGACAGGTTTTGAGGATCGCCATCCCTGGTGCCGATATCCGCCGGGTTATGACGCGTAGGGACCCATTTCCAGTCCGTGACTTCGGTCAGCTCGTCAATCTCCCCCAGACGGTTCGCTACGAACGCTGAATATGATCGAGGATCGGTTCGTATCCAGCACAGGACCGTTGTAGAGTCGGTCCAATACTGAGTTTTGACAATTTCACATCGGTGTTCTCTTTTTATGGTGGCCGCTAATCGTGCGGCCAGAAGTGCCGCTTGAAGTTCCATACGTGGAATGGACAAGGGTTTCAAAGGCGCCACCTTGCATTTTGCCGATATGAAGGCTACGTCCGAGCCGCCCTCTCCTTGCTCGGCAAAATACGCAATGGCACAGCATGCTTTTTCCGAAGCATCACTAAAAACATGTAAAACAACTTTGCTGTCTCGACGCGAAAGACATGGTCGAGCGATCACACACACTGTTTCTTTAATTAATTGGTACCACGCGCGCCATTTTTCGTTTCGATTGTTCATCACCAGCTGGGGTGGTAGAGCGAGTCGTCGCACGGTGCTCGCTCGCAACGGGTGGTCGGCCCCGTTGCCCCGAACTGTCACATTCACAAGTTGAGACCGGTCGTCCGACGAACACATCCCGTTGGCGCCGTGGTTACGTAATCCACGGACCGGTCCTTGGGCCCCGACAGCGCTGGCCACACCGGCCTCGATGAGGGTAACCGTCGACCCCTCATCGAGTAACGCGTGCACTTTGACTTGCCCTAGGGGGCCACTCACGATCACCGGAAGCACTTTTAAAAACACTGTTTGCTGGTACTCCCGGCCTCCCGTGAGGCCCACTGTGTCCCCATTCGGAGGGACCGCGTTCGATGCCCCGCGCGATGGCATATTCGATGGAGCACCCGAGTCTCCCGCGCGCGGCGCACTATGTAGCGTGCGGTGGTGTAGCGCGCGACAACCGCTTACACCACACCGCTTGCTTCTACACTGTTGGGACCGGTGTCCCTTCACCAAACAATTGAAGCAAATGGCCATTTCTTTCACTATGGCCCATCGGTCGGCCACTGGTTTTCGCGAATACACTCCGCACTCAGACACGGGGTGTTCCGCCACTTTGCAGATACTGCACAAAATTTCTGGTGACTTCCGATTCACTGTTTCACTGTCGCTTGTCATATTCACATGTCCGCTTCGGCGAACTGCAATTTTCTTTGATCGACATCCGGCATAAGGGGCCATCTCGGTTTGGCGGTTTCTTCGGATGGCTTCTTCAATCCAAGAAGTCACCATTTCTTCAGGGTCGGGTTGGTTCAAAACCCAATCTCGGGTGAACGCACTCGCTCCTGGGCACCGCTCCGGCAGTGCTGATGGGTTGGAAGAGGTGTGTAGGGCCTCTTCCCTTGCGGCTTCAGCCGCATCTCGGATGGTACGCCTGGCCGCGGCGTCCACAGAAGGTGCCTTGTTCGGGGCACCAGGTGGTTTATATATTTTAGCCGCCTTATCCTAAAGAATAAGTATGCAAAATTTTAGTCAGATCGGACAAACGGCGTAGATTTGTACAGAAAATATATTTGGGGAGTGGTAGGATCGAATGTGGCCTATGTTACGCGCCGGGTCCTGAAGAATAAGTATGCAAATTTGTGTCAGATCTGATAAACGGTGTAGATTTGTATAGAGAACAGATAGACAGGCATCGACGCATGTTGTACTTTTACGTCCAACAGCTGTTTTACAAAAAACGCTTATTTTATTATTGATATCGTTTTAAATATTTTGCTCGAATTAGAGAACCGAAAAGTGCATTTTAAATACTAACAATTTTGGTGCAAACTACTTACTGTGATTCTACAATGAATCCCCTTTATTATAGAATCGTAGAAGTATATTGTTTTGTATTAAAGGTTGCGACATGGCATCCCGGGTGCCGTCGCTCTGGGCCTTGTGCCAGGGCGACCACACCCTGGACCCCACGTCCACCAGCTCGCGTCAGAGAGAGAGCATTGAGATAGGGCGTGGATTCGTCTTTCCTAAGCAAGTCGGCATCCTCCAGGTTAGACTCAGGGCAGGGACCACCATATGGAGAAAAATACGACTTTAATTAACAAAGCATGTTCCGGACGGGAACGCGCAAAAAAATGGGGTGATTCCACCGCCTTACGGTCAGGTCAACCTGATGGCACCGATATCGCAGATTCTCAGACGAAAGCGAGATCGTATAAAAATTCGCTGAGAATCTTAGAGCGGTCCAAAGGCTGAAGCAGGAGTCGAGTAGAGAAGAAGAGAAAGTCGCAAGTAGATCTGGAGGTGAACGCAGGAGCAGAACTGAATTCTGGGTTCCTGCGCCACGTAATTTATTTCATCAAAAAATCAGGGCCCGCACGCCCAGGCGCATTTTCAACGACCAGTCAGAGGTCGGCATTTCGGAAACCGACGACACCGACCTCTGTCTGACGGCGGGATCACTACTCATAATTCGAGTCGCAGCTCTATGAGCAGTGGTCCCGTATTCAAAATATTAATAAACATGTAACTAAACATTCTACTATAGTTATAACATACTATTTTTACACATTTATATTATATCTTTCTTTTGTTTCAATAACAAATGTCTCTCAGGTTCATCCTTCATGGAGATAATCGATAAAAAGGGGGTCAGACTCGCCAAGCTGGGTGCAATAATTTCGTATATTTGGTCTCTCTGGCGAGCCTGGCTACACAAATTCAATATTTTTTCTACATAAAATTATGTAAAGCCATATACAAGTGATTGCGAACAAAATCATATTAATTTTTACATTTTATAATTTTTGTATAAAAATGGCGACTTCGGCACGGTACCGATGTCGCAAGAGGGTACTGAATTGTGTTTGATAAAAATGGCGACTTTGGCACGGTATCGATAAAATGGCGACTTCGGCACGGTACTGATGTCGCTAGAGGGTAAAACCGATGCCCCCGGACTGTGGCGATACCGTACTGCAGTCGCCCAATATTACGATTTGGGAAGATTAAAATCTTTTTCAAGAATCAAATCATGCCGCCGCGATTTCTTCTTACATCGCTTACAACATACACAAAAACATTTTTAACAACAAAATTAATCCGATAACGACCTCCCAGTGATGTCAAAAATAAACTTTAAAAAAACATACATACAAAAATTACAATAAATAACTTCGGTTATTTTTAATAAAAAATGCGTCGAGCGCGCTAGGCATACCCAAAGAGTTTTATTTATTCTTGCCCATCTGCGCGCTCGCGCTCACAATTCATGTGATAAAAAATGCAATAATTAATTCTAAAAAATCAAAATACAAAAAAATCACTTTTTTCTTTAATAAAATGTTCATCAGTGCCAACATTTGGAGATTGGTAAAAAAGGCCCGATTAAGGGCCACCGGTTTTTTCTTGTCCGACACAAAGCACATGACAAGATTTAGAATTTAAAAATGACATTTATGTGTCGGCTAGTACGGAAATGCATAATTATTTCAGTGCATTAATCTTTTGACTAATGTGGTAAAAATACATGGATGTTATTCTTTCGTAGACAAAAGATTCGTAAGTAAAATTGCCAAATTAAAAATTCTAAAATAACATTAAAATACGGGCTAGTACGGAAATACATAATTATTTTAATGAATTAGTCTTCTGATTAATGTGGTAAAACAGATGGAAGTTATTCTAAGCTGAAAATAAAATGAATCGACGACGATTGAGATAGATGTGAGAACCATGCACTCGTGTATTGGAGTGTGGCAGCATGGGAATTTGGAGATCTCATGGGTACTGTTCGTCCCGAACAGGACAACATTGATCCTGTTCGGGACGAACAGTATCGAGAGAGGGAGGCTGTGTAACGAGCCGTTCGTTGACATTTGACAGCCGAAGACAAGCGCAGGCGTATGCCATAGATAAGTGGCGCATGCACAGAACGGCGGGCCGGTGTGCCCAGTCGTTGAAATAACGAACTAACATGGTTCGAAAGCGAAGATTTCAATTTCGATTTTTATTTATTACATAATATGTGCATTACAAACTTTATGTTTAATGCATACATATTATGAATTTATACACATATATACATACATACACATATACATATACATACATATATACACACACATATACATATTGTATATTAAAATAACAATTTATTATTAACCAATTAAAAGTGACCTGTACGATCTGGTCAGAGGTGTAGGAGAATCCCGCATCGGAAAACCCCCTCAGACACATGGAATATATCAATATCCAAAGCGATTTTGTTCAGCATAGCTGTAGCTTTTCCAACAGGCACAACCATCGGCAGGTTGGTTCTGTATATTGGAATGTGAAACAATCTATGCTGACGATGTCTAAGGTAATTATCAGGAACATACAAACCAATGCTCTGCATAATTTCAGTATTGTCGATCATACCGCGCAACAATCGATAAAAATGTGTAATCAAATACACATTCCTTCTAGTCTCTAAACTATTGTAGCCAAGCATACCCTGGAGAAACTCGGTTGGGTAAAGCCAAGGATAATGCCCGTACTCTCTCATGTAGATTTTGGAAGGGTTCTTACCCGAGTAGCGAAACAAAAGCGGAGCGGTTCTTTTGTGTTTAAAATGGAATATTGCGTTTCGAGCGAATTAAAAACGTCTGATAAAATGTTGAAGCAAGAATAAATGATTTTACGAGTTTAGTCATTTCATTTCGAGCGAGCCATGCCACGTAACATTATTATTAATTCGTACATGTTGGTTTTATGTCGGTTAGCTCAGTGCAGAAGCATGATTTTTTTTTTCTCAGAATTGGGTTAGGTTCATATTGTTTGATTTTAGTTATCTGCGGTGAAATGAAAGAAGTTAGGTTTGTTTAATACCACGTATATTCAATAAATGACAAGAAGACATTAACAGTATGGTACGAGGTTAGAACAAGGGTATTTTAATCAAAAGTAACAGTGACAAGTATAACCTCAAATTATCGAGGATAGATTCCGTCAACGGATCTTTAGACACGTGGTCTGGCGTATAGCCCGATATGACAGAGACATGGTTATTTTAGTATACAGAAATCTCTTACACGCTACAACGAATAAGATTTTCTTATAAACTTTCACTGACTCTGCAGGCCTTTATATTAAAACACACTATCTGGTTTTTGTAGAATACCTCGCATGTGAGTACCAATATGCTCGAAAATGGAAAAACATTCTTGATATAATTTGTATGGAAGTTCAATCGCAGTATCCATCAGTTGAATCCTCTTAGTTTGGATTAGAAATGTAAATCCACGTCGTACAGTTGCATTAAAGTAGAATATTATTATTCACTTGGAGACATCGGATTTCTTTGACATTAATGGTAGACATCAGGTGATTATTCGTCAATACCTGGATATGTTTGGAAATTTCATAATCGTCGAAGGATTTAGTATAATACATGCGGGCAGGAATCATGTGGTTACATCTGGGGCATCCTTGATTATAAATCCAATATTTCGTCCAGTAAACACTTAACACGTAAAACAGTAGCTTGTTGGTCTTGTGGTTAGGACACTCGCCCCGTGATTCAAAGGTCGCGGGTTCGAACCTCACTCCAGACTACCAAATTAGTCCCATTTACATAGTACAAGATTTTAGCTTAGTTTGAAAATAGTACAATGGTACAGGAAGCAAAAAATATAGCTAGGTTAGAAATACCAAAGATTAATTCACACAATATCTGACAACCGATAGCATGTTTCACAATAAAGATTACCAATAACCTTACATTCTAAACATTTTGTTTTTGAGAAGAAAAAATATATAACATCTTAATATAAAAAAATCGGTCTGTGAAAAGGTACTTAGGTTAAATTTTACAAGTTTTATGTAGTTTTACAAATGATGGATTCCCAAATGCGACTTCAGTTAGACGATAATTTCTTGACATCGCGGACAGAGAGACACAGGGACCAACTTCTTACTCCAGGGTGTCACCTGTGATTACATAATGTTGAAGGCAGCTAATATTCGCGTAGATGCTGATGCAGCATCACGTTTATGATAAGCTCTTTCGTCTAAGGTCCATGATATAGCATCACCGAAGTCCGGGATAGACTTATAACATTGAAATCTTTTTACTTCATGTATATAGTCCTAGTCTACGAATAATCCTGCTGCCCCGCAGGCGGTGAGAAAGTCGGATGGCTGCAAAGGTGAATTTGGGTCCTCGGCTCCCCAATGTCTGCATCTGCCGTCATCTAGAGGGACTCCTTTCTCACGCCGCTCCCCAAGAATCGTCGACGGCGCTCGCCCGCCGCCATGTTGCAGGCGTCAATCCCTTCAGCGTATAATCCAAGGATAAAACCGCCCGAAGGAGTTTTACAAGCAATTACATCGTATCAATCATTGAACATCGTCAATCAACGTGGTGCAAGTTATCTCAGCTCAAAATGGTGAAACCTAATCCCTGGAAGAAAGGCGGCTTTTCCTGTCAAACCTCAATCACTGGCGGAATGTCATAGAAAGCCGCCGATCGTAGATGCGGCGTTTTTTGTTCCCAACGAACGACAGGGTGGACAGCCGTAAATAAATGACTTTAATTTCGGACAAGTGTACCCCAAAATTATATTACAGGGTTTTTATGAATCTCGAAGTAATGTCGTTTAAAACGATAAGCTCGTAAGTGAACTTTCTCATTGGTTCAAACGATTAATTTAAGCCGAGACAACCGAATCTAACTAAAAAAATTGAATTCGGAAAATGTTAGGTATATCTAAATATTTACCAATATTGAAAGGGTAGGTACCGGCGCCTTTTTTTTCAAATAATTTGCATGTTAGAATGGAAAGTTGTGTAAAAATTTCAAAGCAATAGTTGAACAAGAACTTAAGGAGATTTAAGATTTCGAACAATCTAACATACACATTTTTATTTATATAAATAAATAGTAGGTATATAAAAACAAAGTAGGTATACAAAAACATCCTAGTATTCGAAAGCAACGTTGTTTCAAAATTTCAAAGCAATCAATGAAGAACTTTAAGAGATTAGCGATTTTGTACAAACGAACATTTACATTATTATTAATACTCTTGTTTCGGGATGAGGAAACTCCAAGTAAAGACTTTGTTCTCGTGAGTGTTTATTCGGTGACAATAACGGTTTAGACAAACGGTGTACAGTAAGATGTGGTCTGAATAACAAAGGTAGTAAAAGAGAGAGCGACTCGACATTCACGCGCCTTTTATACCTTCTCTCTTTCTGTCATGCAGTCTCTTTCTGGCGTCACGACATACGTTCCTCAGATCTATTACAGTATAGATGGTGTTATGTCAGTTGTATCGGACAGGTAGAATTATGACGACGTGATGATGATGATGATGACCCATCTGAAGTCGTGAATGTTGGCCCTTAGTAGGGCCCAGGTCCGTTGTATGGGCGAATGCCGTACGTGGGGACCCACCTCGCCTCCAGGCGGATAGTCGGCGCGGGCAGCGAGCCGGCGTTGCGATCCTAGCTGAGAGGATACTGCACCGACGCGATGTGTTTGGCATCTCCGACGGAGGGCGTTGAAGAAATTCCACGAAGAAATTGCATTTTTTGGTCTTATCTTATAAAGTGTTGAAATATTTGAAATACTTAAGGAAATGAAATATTTAAGTTTGATGAAATATTTAATTAAATATCTTAAGAATGAAATATTTAAGAATTAGATAAGACATTTGTAAATGTAATATTGAATAAAATTGATGTTTCGTGGTCTTGATATACAGGGAAAGCTCGCGCGATGGGGATAAAATCATTTTATAATCGCGCGGAGCGCCGCGGACCATCATAGAATGGCCGCTATTTTGATGGAATTAATGTAAATGTCCTGCCTCGAAGAGGCGAGGAAGTAAAAATACATAAGTATTTTAAATGTGCCAAATGAGTCCTTTGTGTGGTGTTATAAAGTAGAAATTAAAATGAAAAATGTTTATAAGAGAGTAAAATATCTTGGGCGGCCCCTGGTAGACTCGCCGACCGCGCCGCCTGTTCTCAGGCCGCGCGGGCCAATGGAAAAAACCCGGCGCCGCGATGGCGGGCCATGCGGCTGGAGTAGGGCCGCCAGCGAATATTTTTGAACTCTGATTACGGACGTTACAGACGTCCTAGCGAGCTGAAACATTTTTTATTGTGTTCCTCATGTGAACATCTATGGGAGTGATATGTTTTTGCGTGTCTGTAAGTGCGCTTGCGCGCTTTATTTGTGGTGACATACTTTGTCTGCCTATTACGCAATTAATATCTATCCGACATACTTGAAAATATCACCAAAGGATGCGCTTGGTTGAGATCTATCTAAAGGTATAACTTAGAATCTCGTAAAATCGTGTTTACTATTTTTAACCGAATTAAATGTAAATTAATTCTTGAAAATGCCGCGGTAAATCGGCATATTTTGTTGAATAAATTGAAAAGGTAAATTCACTCTTGCGGTTCCAGTAAACGACATCATCCTATGGGCAAGACATAGATTGATATAGATGAAGTGTTAAAATCCCCGGGGGGTGGCGTTTAATTTGCTATCGATTAAAATATTCAATTTTAATCGGCGAATCGGCATCGGGGGCCGTCTGTTTTGCGCTCGGAGCGCCCGGTGAGTCGAGCGCGCTGATTGGTCGGCGGCGCTAGTCAGGGGGAAGCTTTCCGGACTGTATAAATACTGCGCCGGGCGGGCGAGTGCCTCATTCTGCTGGGAGCCTCTGCCGAGTACGCCTACTGGAACATTTTATTCTGCTTTTTACTTCACACCCTGCTTGACCCCTGCTTTTCTTCTTTGGATTTGGACTCTGGATTTTCTACTGACTTCTGCATTTGGACTTGGCTACGATTTTAGATTTATTTTACCTGAGGCGACGACTTGGCACGGATTCTGGACTTGAAGAATTTTCTGCGCTCTGCACTCCCGGCCTGCGAGTACATCGGCGGCTTCGGAAGCGAACTCAGCGGACCGCACCTGCTATTATTGTTTCCGTGGGGAACATCAGTGTCAAAAATGTATCGTTTTTATCTTTAAATATTTGCTTTTTAAGTTGATTGTAATCAGGGTCATTTATTACGAAGGGAAAAAATAAACAAAATCGGAGTTTCTTTAATATTGTAAATTTTTTTCCGATTTGAATAATGAAATATTATACAGTAGCTTTAAGTATTAGAAAAGTTATTAGGCTTAAAAGTGTCAAATTCCATCATACATTTGTTTTGTTTTGATATTTAAGTCACTTTATATATGAATAACTAAACCAATCGCAGTAAGAAGCAGTCCGCCCGGTCGCCTGATCTGGCAACTCTCCAGCTCTGCTGTACCGGGTGGTTGTCTTGGTTCCAGAGCCAGGCTGCAGCAGTGCGGGCTGGGGAAGTGCGCAGGGAGGGGAGGTGCAGACAGGGGAGGGGTCTCCAGCCGGGAGCGGCCATGAAGAGCTCTACACTGATGTGGTCATATCCTATCAGGACATCAAGCAGGAGTGCTTAGAGTACTACAGGAGGCCCGACCAGCGCACTGGTGAGCGCTTGATTCCTTTGGATTATCAATCCATGAGTAGAATGTCGGTCCCACGTTACAAGATGGAGTATAGATAGAATACGTTTAGCTTTCAAGAGATATTTTCTAAAACGAAAAGTCTAAATTGTAGAATATGGGGAACATCGGGTTTCTTTAAGAGCGCTCTCCCCTGAATAGTTGAGTGGCCTGATTTTAATATAAGTTAAATTTAAATGAGTCGCGCAGTATCAAATGTTCAATATAGTTTTTAACTGAAAATTTTATGAAATATTTATCGTACATTTTGTCATTTAAGCCGCTTTATCTATGAGTACCATCAGTTTACCTTAATTATAAATAATAGAAACATACTGAATACAGGAATTCATTTAGGATACAACTTACCAAATATTCGGAAACGCCATAAATTTATGGTTTGGGATAATTAGTTAAGATTGGGTAGGTAATTTCAGAAAGTTTTTCTCTTCTCTGTAGTTTGCCCCTTCTACATGCACAAACTATCATATTCACTAATAATAAATTAGATCATATACATTATTATTGTTTGTTTTGGATTACATTACATAAATTATTATTACTGTTGTATTCAACTTTAAGTTCATTTCAGTGCTCTTGTACATATGTACAATGTTTTTGGTTATTCCATTCGTTTTCCTTCACGGAAGCATGCTACGTATAATTGTCCATGAGAAGAACACTCCACATCGCCAATGTAGATGACACATTTTGTGCTTACCCACACGTACACGGAGCGCTTAATAATTGTTTAGCAAATTTCAATTATTATTAAATTAGATCAAATTCACCGTGGAGGTTGAAAAGGATGAAACTTTAGCATTCTTAGATGTTCAAGTACAGCGATGAGAGAATGATAGTTTAGGACACAATGTATACAGGAAACCGATACACACTAATAGGTATTTACATGAAACCTCGCACCACCACCCAGCGCAATTGAGGTCGGTCCCCACATCTTTAATTACACGGCCGAACAGAAGTTGCGACAGTGAAAATATTGTCCCGAAAAAGATAATAGTGCAAGACACAATACTCTCCGCATGTAACGATCCCACAAAAAAGATCCAGTATATGTGATGTTCCAAGGAACATAGCATACTTACCTTTTACAGCCGGGTATGGCTAAAATTAAACTGATATGTGTGGTTTGTTTCGCGAAACAACCGCAGCCTGTGAACGCGCATATTATTCCCCGCCGCCTCTCCTATCACCCATGGCCCGGTACCTGCACCCCCGTCCCGCACCCCGCGCGCGCTCTGTACCCTGGGCCAGCCGGCGGCCCGCTTTCTCCATTCCCGTTAGGGCGCGTAACGGTAAAAAGAGAAAGGCAGGCGACAAGCATCGCTGACCGCTGCCAGCAGTTGACTTCGGATCACGGAACAAGACTTTCGGTCTCGAAACCGCTGAAGGGGGGGGGGGCACCGTTGAAGGAGGAACATCTCTACGGTAAAAGCCGAACTGGGCAGTGAATCCAGCGGTTCCTCTGCTGTGGAGACGAACCGACTTCGCGGGCCTTCTCCCGACCGATCTCCGCACCTGAGCCCGCCCCTCTGCAGCAGCCTACATCACGGCCACCACATCGGGGCCGCCCATCCGCCGCCCACTACATCGCGGCCGCCCTGCAGCCGTCTTTATTGCGGCCGCACACCTCGAGTCTAGCTGCCATCCTGCCTCGCGTCGAGCCGCACAGGTTCCGCTGCATTGCGCCGCCCACCTTGCGGCTAGCTGCCGCCCGCTGTGCTGCCCACGCCATCGCCGCCCACCTCGCGTTGAGCCGCATCTGCTCCGCGAGGAAGACCTTGCGGCTAACGGCCACCCCTGCCTCGTGTCGAACCGCACCCGCTCCGCGTGGCCACTGCGCCGCCCTCGCCATCGCCGCCCTCCTCGCGTCGAGCCTCCATTGCTCCGCGAGGACCATCTAGTGATAGTATTAAGAATTTAGTTAAGCGACTGATTATTGTTATATCCATGTACTTGTTGTATAAATAAATTATATTCCTCGTCAAGCCGTCTTTCACTGAGTCCACTTGATACCCTCGTATCAATACATAAAAACAAATTTTATCCCCCATAGCTCGGTCTTAGATAGTGTGAAAGATAGCACACCATTTGAGTCTCTAGGAGTATACAGAGTTTCATGCGACTGAGGAGCATTCTACATAGGACAGACCAAATGCAATATCACTACATGTTTGAAGGAACTTGATATATTAGGGCAACTACAGTAATAAACCCAACAACAAATCGGCAATCTTCGAACATTCATCCAAAGGGAATCTCAGTCATTTCATCAGATTTGACAAGACACAAATCCTATCAACAGAACCGCACCATATATCTAGATTAGTGAGAGATTCCATCGAAATATTCAAGCACCCTCATTTCAATAGAGATGACAGTTACAAACTATCATTTTTTCCCCCTTAAAGAGACGTCGTAGAAAAGCCCGAAGATGTAATTAGTACACACTGCACACCGGCGACCTCTATTGCAGAAGAAACGAACACTCCACAACAAAGTGCATATAATCTATGACATCGGAAGAAATGATCAGTTAGGCCTCCACCCCCGCGGTGATAGGATGCTCTCCTGATGACGCTGTAAAAGAGTTCAGCTAAACGTCGGGATTTGCTTCTCTATGAAACATATGATTCGTATAAAATATCCGTTTTACTTAACACATAATAATGGAGTCTCCAAATTCAATCAACATACTGGCAGAGATTGACCTTGTGATTTATTTATCGTTATTGTTTAGTTGATGGTTTTAACGCGTGACTACGAGATGATATGTCAACTGTTTCGTTCATTTTGTTATGCTGTTTCTTCACCTGTTTCATTTTGTCGTTTTCTCTTGGCTGAATGTGTACGAGGATCAATGTTTTGTCGTTTTGGCAGCATTTTTAATAACAGAAAAATCCAACACAAACAGCAATTTTACAATGAAAAGTCAGACAGTCAGAATTTAAAATCTTAAAAGATTAAACATTATTAAGTTACTTGGAAAATTTCATTTCATAATTATCTTTTCTTAAAACCTTCCGTGAGTAATACGGTTCATTTTGCAAAAAACGCGCTTCAGAAGTTTTTGAGTCTATAAAGGACACGTGTTAGAACATTACCTTTTATATATATATATATATATATATTATATAGAAGAATCACCGCTCCTATATATTTCTTGTCAAAAATATTAGTAATCAAAGTATTATTTTTGGTGAATGATACTTTCTCCGCTTTTATTATTTTAATTTCTGATGTTTGTAAATTTACCGTATCTTAAAATTAACAATTTAGAGTAAATATTTCAACCTTAAATTTGTATTATGTGGCTGTGTTCGCTAGTAAATTATTTGTTCTTTAGGTAGGTGATTTCAACATGAGTTCAAGTGAGGCAAATTCAGATGGACAAAGATGACCGTCACATGGATTCAGTTACTTTTTACAGTATGGAAAAGCACACATTTAATTTTCGAGGCAAAGCGGTTTCGTTTCAGGATGAGGTAGATTTTTATCTTGCTCAATATTTTCCCTGGCACTACGGATAATCGAGAGCCTACTGTTTATTTTACAATACTTATGCGCAACACAGAAATGCAACATTACGTTATAAATATTATCTTGGAGTTGCCTGACGTACAGTGTCAAGCTATATATAGCACGCCGCCTCACCAGCGCCAGGATTCCGAAACCTTCCGAGAGCCCCTTGATACTTCTTTATTCATCTCTATTTTATTCCTATACCAAAGTATTTAATTTGACGATAACTACTAAGTATTATCGTAACACTCCTGTTTTTATTTTATTTGTAACTATAAATATGTCAATTATATTTTGGAATTTCGATGGCTTTAATATTTTATCAACATCTTTATTCCATTTCAATAAAATCAAAATACTTCTAATAATACAAGAATATTTCTTTGCAGATTTTTAAAAATTTAAGAATCTATCCGAAAATCCAACAGCGATTTTACCCGCCGCTGGAAAGGAGCCAGAATTGGATACCGCATCTTCCACTAAACAATGGCCTAGAATTTAATATATTTAAAATATTTCACTTGAATGCGTGAATAATCTCCCTCCCCCCTACTTATACAGTTTTTGTACGAAAAAGAATAATGGTAACTTTCTGAAAAATGTTAAACATAACCACCACAAATTGACCCACTCGGGTGTTTCTAAACTGAAATGTAATGACTGTCCCGTTTTTTATATTGGAAAAACGAATCGGATTAAATAACTTATAAGATGCTTAAATTACTGAAAATTTTACGAATTGGCCAATCATATTGTTGAGAATAACCATAGTTTTGATAAAAATACGCGACAAATAGGAGACAATATTTTTACATTGATAGTAAAAGGAGACTTTTAAGTAATTTTGAAGCACTACATATTAAGAAATCCACAAATAATAATTATGTATCATAAATAAACAAAGTTGGTTTTAAATGATAATTTTAAATTTGTTTTATGGTTTATTTATTTTCTTTAATTATTTAATTAACCAAATAAAAACGTTTATTAAGATGTTATCGTTAATTCTTATAATAATATTTAAAATTAATTTGATTGTTCCAGGTTATCTCGATAAGACTCAAAACTTAAGGATTCATTCATACTGCAGTGCTAAAGAATCCCAGAGACCGAGCGAGGAAGTCTTGTCTTGCTTACAAGGCGATTATGCCTCTTCGGAGAAATCAGTGATCAAGACGCACCTGCTCGCACTTCCTGGGGAGAAACCAATTTCTTGTTCTCAATGTGATTATGCCTGTTCCCAAAAAAAATATTTAAAAAACCACATGCTTACACATTCAGGAGAGAAACCATTTTCTTGTTCTCAATGTGATTATGCCTGTTCCCAAAAAAATAGTTTAAAAAGCCACATGCTTACACATTCTGGGGAGATGCCATTTTCTTGTTCTCAATGTGATTATGCCTGTTCCCAAAAACGTAACTTGAAAAGACACATGCTTAGACATTCTGGGGAGAAACCATTTTCTTGTTCTCAATGTGATTATGCCTGTTCCCAAAAATATAGTTTAAAAAGCCACATGCTTACACATTCTGGAGAGAAACCTTTTTCTTGTTCTCAATGTGATTATGCCTGTTCCCAAAAAAATA
>JADDOH010001373.1:0-39902 GCA_016648135.1 Agrypnia vestita | reverse complement strand
AAAATATGAGAGCAATTCACAAGCAGAAGTGAGCGTGTCTATGTCTTCATTTATCAAATTAGGCGTTTCAGGATAATATATCGCTAATGTAGACATTAAACTTTTTTTGATAGTTAGAACACTCTCGAACATATCATACGTATAGATATGGGCAAACATCTTGAAATTTGACGGCGTAGTGGGAGGAAGTTTGCGCATGTACCATTCCACCGACGAGACCCAAATTTTGTCTTCTGCGCAGTCCCCCACTACGCCAAAGAATTTCAAGAAGTTTGCCCATATCTATATTATGTGTAAGGATGATATGAGAAATGATAAAATAAAAAAATAAAAAAGTAGATGTTAGTATGGTTTCCTCTTCGGGCCGGTATGTTTACCGTCCTTCTATCTCTGCTTTCCCACTTCCGTTCTTCTTGTACCGCGAAGGTTGCGTGCACGGAGACGCCCGTTCCGATGGAATTTCTCGAAGCTGATTTACAGCTTCGGACCTCTACTGACACGTTCCGGCAGCCTCGCGGCAAGAATTTGGAAGAAGGGAATGGAGCAGAATGGGTAATGTTCTCACCCTGAGCTCAATCGGGAGCGTTACTCTATGAGATCTCTGGTTGCATCGAGTTCACTAGAATTTCTCTACTTTGGGTCGTGGTACTGCTGTCGAGGAAATAACGGTACACAATTTTTGTTATGCTGAAACTAAAGTTAGTTTATTCAATAAAAATTCAAAGTAAAGGTTAAGAATTGAAATGGCTGTAAATTGTACAAAATATAGAAATTAAAATTATTTTATTCAATAAAAATTCAAAGAAAAGGTTAAGAATTGAAATGTGAGTTTTAACCGGATGTAAGCCCAGTATATTCTTTGTCATGTGAACTTCTTTTACTTTGAAGGTATATTTTATTTACATATTTCAATTTTGAATATTTTACCTGTGACGAAACTTATCGTCACATATGTCACGCATGTTCTATTTTTTCTACTACTATTTTTTCACTTTGATATAAATTTACACATTTACACAAAAACTATTATTCTAAAATTTAGATAAAGTATGGTACTACTGCAAATTTCCAAAATACAAATATTGAAATCGGCAGATTTCCTCATTATTTTTTACACACATTTAACTTCAGCAAAATGTACCTTCCTATCAATCTCTAATAAAATACTGCATTCTCCTCTTACGTATCAATTATCAAACAGACAACCTCACATATGAGCTGTGCCTAATTATTTACTAGGTACATAAAGGACAGGAAGACAAAAGAGTACAGTGGACATAATATATCGGGATTTTTTTATCTACCTACTGTAATAAATACTTGGAAATTTTTATTGTTTTTTCAGGTATCATGTAGGTAAATAAAACAAATATACAGATCAGATATCGCACGTTTAATGAGGTAGATTTTACATTTGCAAGTAAACATAATCATTGATAATATAATATATCTAGACTAGATATATATTAGGGTTATAATCACGCACATTTGATAATGTAGGTATATAGAATGTAACAGAACTGGTCCACAATATTTTACAGGTAGATTCCTGCTATGATTATGAGTCAAAAAAAATATTTTTGCAAAACGTTGGAATATCATTACAGTAACTTATATCTAATACGAAAAATTCATTACCTTTAATACAAGTCAAATAGTATAATAAAAATCTTCCAATCTAATGGGGAAACATTCCAATATTTTGCAGGGTTTTTGTTATTTTATTAAACTTTTATTGAAACGAATGTTTTTTATGTAATCGATATAAGTTACTGTAATGATACTTCGTACGTACGTTTGAAACCTTTGAACGTTTGAAACCTTTTAATTTGAACTCACAAAGAAATAAAT
The DNA here is from genome assembly GCA_016648135.1 of Agrypnia vestita. NCBI lineage: Eukaryota > Metazoa > Arthropoda > Insecta > Trichoptera > Phryganeidae > Agrypnia > Agrypnia vestita. The sequence continues at coordinate 38,051 of JADDOH010001373.1, read as the reverse complement.
ATGTACCTACATCTCAAGCAAACCACTCGGCAACGATGATCACTCTGCGAATGTACCTACTTGTATTTATACATCCGCTAAAACATGAGGTCTAAAAATAGACTTGAGCTGTTAAAATTTTAGCTACTGGATAAAAGTATAATTTAGTCATAAAAAAGGGCCGAACGTCTCATACGACCTACAGGATTAAAAGGCTTTTGTTTTAGTCCGAGCCACAAAATTATATTCACATTTATTATTTAAATGGAGCTAACTTGCACGTGTCCATCCGAAATAATAATCGACTTCTTTTGCAATAATGAAATAAGACTCGCGACATCCTCAAACGATTTGTGTTTTAGCGGTGTTTATCTTAAAGACGCAATTTGCATGTGCGGGCTATCGATATATCGCATATCCCTCCGCGACCGGAAATATGTGTGAGTGTACGACAAAATGCGGCCGAATTCTTTCCCAGTGCGGAACATATTATACCTAGGTACAGCCTCTCATATGAGACAACTCAATGATGCAGCATCAGTGCTTCTTACGAAGTTACTTTCAAAAGCAAGCATAAAAGTCAAACATATGATTATGATTACTTACTTACTTACCATCACGCTGTTTCCCCTGGGGGTAGGCAGAGAGGATAGAGCGCCACACTCTTCTGTCCTGACATACAAATCTCGCCTCAGCCACATTCATACATCTTCGCATGCAAGCTCGCCGGTTGTTGAGCCTTCTAACGGGACCATCTTCCAGTATCTGGTTGATCTGGTCATGCCACGTTTTCCGCGGTCGCCCCCTCTTTTATACGTATTGCTTATTATGTTGATTATTTCTTAAAAAACTTTAATTACCTTTTGAAATACAGTGATATTAAAATTATTTTCCTTTTTATTTATCTTTAACAACAAGTAAGTATAGCAAAAAGCAAGTAGGTACCATTTTATAACTTTTGAAATTAAAATAATTATTAAAATTTAATTGATTGTATGCGAGATTGATATTATTGATTTCGCGAGATTGCATTTCCTAGTGTATACTTACCCATCTACAAAGCCAGGAATGTAGTGAAGATTCGTGTTTTGAAATAGTTGCTAAATTATATTTACAACACACTTATTTCACAAACACTGCGTGTACGCCGAAAAAAAAGTCCCGGGGAAAAAGGAACAGAGTATCGTACACTATTGTAAGAATGAGTATGTTATTTTAGGCACCGTGACTTCAAATTACCTGATTTTTACGTGATTATGTGATTTGTTGTATACTTCAATGGAATATTTGCTACATAAATATGAAAGCCGGCTAGTATGGGAATAACGTGTCTATATGCTATACATATATAATACGTCAATAATTGATACGATGTACGCATTTCACGTATTTTAGAATTAAAGGTAGAATTTATAGGGAAAAGTTATTTTTGGATCCTCAAAATCGGCAATATCGTTGTTTTAATTAACGGACTTTTACTATACATGTATCAAAGGTAACATGGCAATTAGCCCTTCATAATAAAAATCATTCACCTGTTAACCCTGCAGTGGTCGCGTGGACTACATATGTAGTCCACTAATACTAAATAAAAAAATTCTCCAAAATGATAAGCATTAAGAATGTTCTTAGGTTTTCACGGCCACTCAGAATCTTCAAGTTTGTGTTTACTGGGGTATTATGCCGTGTTGTTACGACCTTTCGGGCCGACGTTTCGGATCCCATTGCAGGGTCCATCATCAGGGCTGATGTGTTGTCTTGAATGTTGGTGTTGTGGTTAAGTATCAGCTTGCAATACCGTGCCGAAGTCATGATGTGTTTGTATTGTGTTGTATGTATGATTCATCTGTTGTCTGATCACGCAGAGATAGTGATCAGACAACAGATGAATCATACATACAACACAATACAAACACATCATGACTTCGGCACGGTATTGCAAGCTGATACTTAACCACAACACCAACATTCAAGACAACACATCAGCCCTGATGATGGACCCTGCAATGGGATCCGAAACGTCGGCCCGAAAGGTCGTAACAACACGGCATAATACCCCAGTAAACACAAACTTGAAGATGATAAGCATTAGTTTCACGTGCCGCTAGGTACTTTTAAAAGAACTATCGAGAGACGCACTCAGAGCAGCGCAAGCGCTGATCTCATGCAGATGTGTAACAGTAGCTCCGCAAAGATCCTGGACTACATACGTAGTCCGCGCGACCAATCACGTAAGTATTTTTTAAGTATGTATGTTTTTTGTTTGCATTTATTTTATGTTAAAATTGAGGTAAACGCCTAATTTTAGCTTGGTTTTATTAAGTTCTATTTTTTTAAATTTATGTAACTTTATATTTTTAGAATAATAATCGACGTTTGTCGATAATGATCAACAAGCTGCACAGATTGAGGCGTGGTTGAAACAAACGAGAAGTCCCTCCCGAATTTCGCCTCGCAAGAGGACATCCACCATGTTCGTTAAAATTTGGTTTCCACTCACCATGTATAATGGTGTCGTATGTGCCGAAACCCAATAAACTTGTTTTACTGATGTCAACCATGCACAACGATGCCACAATTGATACCACTACTGGATATAGTCAGAAGCCAGAAATAATAACTTATTATAACAGGACAAAAAACGGAGTTGACCTGGTTAATAAAATGTGTTCTTTAAAACGTTTCGAGAAACTATAGAAGATGGCCTCTAATGGTGTTCTTTGACTGGCTAAATTTGAGTGCACTCAACGTATTATACATTTACTCAGCAAACAAAAACTATGGAAGCGTTTGCCGTCGTGACTTCCTGATCGAGTTGTCTTTGGCTTGGATGAAACCATTGGCAAAGAAGAGAGTTGAAAAAAATCGTTGCCAAGATCCCTAACAATAAAGATAAAAGACTTTCTATGTGTTATGGACGCAGAAAAACCAACCAACAAAAAAAAAAAAAAAAAACCAACAAAAAAAAAAAAAAAAAACCAAACGCAAAAAAAAATCACCAACCTCAGAGGGGACGTCGAGTAATATAGTGCGCCGTTGTCATGATTGTGGAAGAGCGCGCAATAAAAACACCAGAAAGTCTTGTAAAGCCTGCAAAAACTTCATTTGTGGGGATCATTAAAAAATAGTGTGTATTTTCTGCGCAGAAAATATAATAAGTTAATAATTTTTAATGAATAGTTTTATCGTGATCTCAATTAGAGCCAAACCTGTGATTTTTGTGCCAATTTTGGAGGCTTTTTATTTATATTTTATTAATTATAAAACAGAGGTTGTGATTAAGTTTTGTTTATTGTATCTAGTTAAGAAAAGTAAACTGATTATATTTTCATAAGTGAAATAAAGATATTATGCTTAATTTTTATTTTATTTCAATTTAAAAATGGACTACATGTGTAGAACGCGCGACTTCTGCTGTCTCATTTAGATGCGCGACCACTGCAGGGTTAAGTACTCAATTACACCTTAATTCATATCGACTATAGATATAAGTAGATACCGATCGACTAAAACATTTAATAAAATAATGCTGCAATCTTATCTTCAAGTCCTAGGATTAATTTTATTTTATTTCAATTTTAAACTTCTGATTATTTTTTTAGATATTTAGCTTAAAAAAAGTAACCCATAAAAACCATGTTTTTATTTTACTCCCTTTCTTTGTAAATTAAGTTTACCATCATGTAATTAAATAATTGATTGACTGAAAATGAAACATGTCTAGACAAATATCTATGTCAAAATTCTCTATCTCTGTTAACCAATTGTCATAAATTTTTGAAATTCATAGTGAAGTACCTATTATACTATAGTAATTATATATAGTAATTAATATAATAATATCGTAATTAATATAATTAATTAATATAATTATACATAGTAATTAATATAATGAATAATAAATATAATTATATACAGTAATGCAAATTTAGAAAATATTCCGCAACGTTATCGGGCCGCCGCCGACGGTAGTAATCAAACATTTATGTAATGATTCCAATGTTAAAAAACTATTAAAATATCTAAAAATTCTAAATTATACTATAATCATTAAATTTTTTTAACGAAAATTTGATAGATCTTCTTGAACGTCCCCACGAGTCTGCGTGCAAAATTTCAGCTCGTTTGGATCACGAGAAAAGGGTTAAAAATCGATCCAAAGTTTTTGCGTCAAATAATCAGACGCCACGAATTAAATGGAGTACAAAAGCGGACTCCACTTCTTCATTCAAGTGATGCGTACGAGTTCTCATAAATCGTGAATATAAAAATTAAATGAAGTCAAAGCATCCAGCAAGTGGCAACGTCGCATTTCAAACTTTCGCTCGACGCGCAGTTGGACGTCACACACGGCTAGCAATGAATGTTCGGAATAATGCCGACAGCGCTGCTATTTTTTGTAACGAAAATTTGCAGAACTACAGATATACTGAGAATAGCCAAACTGGGAGCGAATTGACGTCCAATTTTTTTTTTTTTTTTTACATTTATGGCATCAGAAAGACAATCCGCGCCCATTGCGAACACTCTCCCATCTGACGTCCGATATACGGACGTCATAAGCAGGTGGACGCCACATTATATGCAATTTCGTCCATGATGGACGCCCAATAGGTTACAGGATATATATATATATATATATATATATTGATTATGCACTATTTAAAACGTGCTACAAGTTTTTTTTTTATATCTGCGGTCGTTACTAGATGGCGCTAGTTGTATTTTAAAAAGTGTTATGGTTGTTTTTTAGTTTAATTTGTTTCATATAATCCGTTCATATAACACCCATAACACTACATTAGACTTACATAGTATAACTTACATATAATAATTGCATTTTTAAGCTTTTTTCAGTATGCAGTTCATTTATTTGATAAATAAAAATTCATGTACAAAATAAATAAAAATAATTTCCTAATTATTTCGAGTTTGTATCAATCGACATGTGCAAAAAAGGAGAAGAAAAGGTTTGGATAATGTGTCCAATTTTTGATATATATCAAAAAATCCGATTTTTTTATTTTTTGTACAAAAATCGGATTTTTTCTAACCTTGCTACTTATACATAGAAACAATCCTGCTGTTAGTATAATTTATTTAGTTTTCGGGATATTTTCGTAAGTTTCTTCCGTTGCAATAACGTGTGGAATGCAACCATAAAAATATTAGAAATAGGTTAATCCATATTCTACTCATTATTGAGATGTTTGCGCATTTATTATTATATATTAATTTGCAGGGTATGGTGGTGGACATCTCAAAGTCGTGCCGAGACAGCCCTTGCGAGCGAGTGATAGAGATGCAAGGGGACGAGGGTACTCTCCTGCCACCGCTCTTGGCCAAGACCCTGAAGGCCTCGCTGCAGCTGGGTAAGTTGTCGGGCCGCTGTTCTTACTGACGCATATTTAAAAAACCTTATGGCCCACGTTCACGGATAGGATTTTGGATTGGAGACAATCTCTGATACAGATTTTGAGATTTGGAGATAATGTTTAGCTTTCGTGGGCCACAACTAACCCATGCTTTAGAGATTTGATGTCTCTTGTCTCACTTTACGCTTGTATGTCAAATGCCAGTTCATTAACCCATTGGTGATTTTGAATCTCTTGACAGAGCTGAAAATACAATATTTTTATTTATTTAATGCCTTGTGTCTGTCTGACTCTTCAGAATTTGTGTTGTAGGTATCTTTAATATTTATCTGAAGTGCGTGTAGGCTTCAAAAGTACCCAAAATATATTCTGCATGTGTTAAGATTTTACGTCGATAGGTATTTGTGTAACAACAATAAGGTGAATTTGAGATAAATATGTCTATCTTACATACGAACTTATTCTGCTTCTAATAATGATGAATTTGGAGGTTACATGGAATACAAGGAGTGGTAGATTTGTGAAAACAGCATCAGTAGGCCGGACAGGCTATATTGTTTCGTGCTGCATCAGAGCATTTTGTTAAATCTGTTTTATTATTCAATCCCAGGTCCGCCCATCGCATCTAACGGAAGTCCATCCGATGAGCACGCACGCAAATCTAGAAATGTTCTGGTGGCTGAAGCCTTCCTGCGCTTCTTCGTCGAGTTACTCGGAGACTACCGGACTTTCTTTAAAGAGGATAGTTCTTCTGGAGAAATGGTGTTTGATGTAAGTTTCCTATCAACTAATATCATTGAATGATTTGACAGTTACTTTGTGATGCGACTTTTTAATTTAAAACAAAATGATTTATTTAAATTTTGTATGAAACACACAATATTTGAGATATTTATCACAACTATAGTTTTGAGAGCAGTAATCCCTCTCATCATCAGGTATAAATAATGACTAACTAACTGTCATTTAGTTTGGTTGAAGGCAATAGCCCTTTGTGCTATGGTTTTTCAACATTTTTTAAATAAACAAACATTTCTGCTTTCCAGAAAGAGCAGTTTGTAAAGAGCGCTCGTTCAAAACATGTCCAGTACTTCCTCGAGTGGTTTACCGAAACGGCCATGTTTAGCAACTTCATCCAGCAGCGGTCGGCGCTGATGTCAGCCAATCCGCCCGTGTTGTCGTCCAAGAACGACCCCTCGTCGTCCAGTCTGGTCCTGGATCTGCCTTATCCAGATTTCTACGAGGTCTTCGATGAACGTGTTATGCGCCGAGGAGCGGCCAAAGCGTCGGGAAACTCCAACTCTAAAGACAACGTCACCAAGGGAAATTATAAGATGATTGTCAATAAGAAGGTTAAAGTTTGGAGGGACAAGTTGAGAGATCTGGTCAATTAATTCCGATGCTGTCAAAATATTATTATTGTCGGGTGCCGTTTTGCCATTAGCATTTGTAAGTTTAATATTCTTAGAAAATATTTTGCATTTTATCGAGCCTTTTGATTTAGTGTCCGACATGATGGAGGATACAAAGAGAATTTAAATTTTCTTCACGAGTTACTTTCTGATGATGTACGAGTGTTTTAAATGAGTTGTCAGATATGTATCCTGCCGGGAGATTCTTCTCTACAGAGCCCGCAAACGTTTTCCCCGCGCTCTCTTTAAAACCTGCACCATTTTCTTTCAACTTCATCGATGTGTCGGAGCATAAAATGTTTATATTAGTAATAATATGGTCCACACCTTGCACAACTTTGGATCTGAATCGATATTCTATACATATAAAAGCGAAGCATTTTTAATGTTATCGATGCCTCGGCAAAATAGTATCGGTGATATTATTTGTCGTCTTACTTTTGCGGAAACGTTACAGCGTGTGATAATTGTGAATGACAACGTTATTGCAAGTTGAAAAAGGTATTATTTATGTTTGTAAATAATGTTGAATGGCCCCTCTGGCGGCATGTGCGGTGCGTAAAGTGACAGCGAGCGCCCGACGCGTGCCAGCACATGTTTCTTCCAAAAGTTGATTATTTGATCTGTGATATGAAAATGTTATATTTTATTTTTAATGTTTATAAAGTTAACTTTGTAGTTAGACATAATTATTAATTTAAACAAATAACTAACTATGTGTTAATTGCATTGAACACTTTAGCACCAACTCCACCAGGATGGACATGCTTTAGACTAATGGGAGAATATGTTAAATTTTTACATTTGCTGTAGTATTTAGGTATTTTTTAATTACCGAGTCTAAAGCGGACGTTATGTTTAGCCACCTTTCCTAGTGTTGTTGAATTTACTCCCCAAAATACTTGTGTGGCAGATTGAAGTTACTGAGTGTTTACATTGCCACTTTAAACTTACTTCGCATTCAACCTAGGGCAATGGAGGACTTAAAATTAGTTGTAGCTTCAGTGCTCTGTTTTAAATAGAAATAATATAGAAAATATTGACAGACAAACAAAGTCCTTTGACTCCACACAAAAAAATCCAACAAGCGCCGGGCAGCGGTAATTACAGGGATGCGATCAGCGTGAGTGATGCGCTTATATACTAGTAGTGTCTATTTTCCTACTCGCTGCCACGGAAGCGGGCTGAGTGTAATGCCCGCTTCTATAATGTTTGCATGTAAAGTTCTTATTTTATTTCCTTCATTTAAAGTGTGGCCCGTCTCCAAAATATGATTTTGAAGCATGATTTAAAAACTTTTAACAATTTTCTGAGTCATCGTAAATGTTATTTTATACTTAATATAAATTAACTTTGTTTAAACCACTTATTTATTGAAAAAAAATCAACATGTTTCAAAGCCAATGGCTTCTTCATCAGGAAAACAAAAATAATGTTATCGATTTTTTTATTATTATAAAATAAATTATTAAATAATGTTATCGATTTGATTATTTTTGTTTTCCTGATGAAGAAGCCATTGGCTTTGAAACATGTTGATTTTTTTCAATAAATAAGTGGTTTAAACAAAGTTAATTTATATATTAATTTGCTACATTTGAAGAAGAAGTTATTTTATACATATATTGAAACTGCATTTTTAACAACCATTTTAACAATATAAAATTTGAAGTAGTTTACTGGACAAAATGATTTACTCTTACTTTATAGTTTATTTAATTTTAACTGAATAATAATAATTTAACAAATACATATTTATTTTTGGATTATTTTGTTATACTAAAAACTGGAAGCAATCAATGTCAAAGCAACGAATGAAGTTAATGTAAAGCTTGTTATTTGTGTAAATTAATAATCATGTTACATTTTGTCTACTGCCATTATTATCGGATTCAACATTGGACGGTGCAATTGAAAAAACGCAAGAAGCTTGAATTGAGTTATCCCTAAATGGCCGCCTCGTGCCGGCTTCAGGGGTGATGTGAATGTTCAGTGGAGGTCAGAATGTTTTGCACATTTTAAAAGCCTGATCAGGTTTGACGTGTGCCCTGCCTAGCCATTCAGTGGGCACTTTCCCCCGAGTGTGTCTAGCGATATCCAGTTATGTTTGGTGTAAACATTACCATAACTACCCAAATGCAGGGATAAATGTTAATTTTGGAGATTATTCAAATTTGTATGTTTTTAATATGTCATCATCACCATACAGCCAAAACGGAATAACTTATAAATGACATATACGATTGAAATATTTTGCTGCTCTTATATCTCCTATGTAACTATTACAAATATTTTATAGTAAAACCTCGTTAATTTGAAATTCAAGGTACAAAAAAAATTTAGAATCGCAACACAATTGCAAAATTCGCCAAAAATCGTAAAACTTGTGAAAAATGTCATTAATTTAATGAAAAACATCTGTATTCTTGCATATTTTAAGAAATCATTTTGAAAGCGCAATATTTATTATGCTAATACGAAGACCGCGACATTTATATTACTTAAGTACATATATATTTGTTTTACTCACTTGCAAAAAAAACTTTTTTTTTTTCAATTTCGACAAATTTAAAATTATGTAAACTAAACTAGGCGCAATTACTAAAAATTATTTCGAATTACGAATTTCCAGGGTTGTCGAATTATCTTGGTTAATCTACTAGCATTTTGGGACTTGTGGGTTTTAAAAATTTCGAATTATGTCGAAGTTTGAATTTTCGGGATTCGAATTTATGGGGTTTTACTGTACCTAGGAAAATTTGTTAGACTTAATTTTAGAAATGAGAAGGAGAGAAAATTGTATATTTTGCCAGAGCTGTTTGCAGTAAAATTGTACAATACAGATTTATTTTTATGATGAATATTTAAAATGTATTAAACAGCGCTGTATTTGTACTTTTCAAGATTAAAATAAAATCCCCCGCGTGCATGGAGCAATATAGTGCTGGGGATTCCGTCCAATACTGAATCAGCCCCGGGTTAGATCAAAATTGGATATATTTTATTAAACATGTTACTATTTTCAACTCACAGCACTCCTTTATATAAAATTATTGTAACTTTGTATAATATTTAAGCCGTGAGTGAAGTTGTTGAATGCGTAGGCCATATCTTTATCATTTATAGATCTGAAATGTTTTGTGTACAAACTTGTGTAGGGATCAACTGTTGTGATCGAAGAATGCCTTTTACTTACGGTACCTACTTCGTGTAGAGAATTATGCAAGAGTAGATATTACATATATATTTATTCCACAACACAATAAAGTATATAGACTGATTTTACGTCCGTGGTAGATTAAGGAGATATTTTTTAATTATTTTAAGTCAATTTTAATTGTATAAACAAATATTATGTTATTAGAAATAGGAGCCGCATTGTAATCAGCCATTTAACACGGATACTACATGTCGAATTTTTTTGCTGGATTTAAATGAAGTCCATCCATTTGTGCTGCTCTGCGGTTGTACCGAGCCAAGAGCGGGTTTGAGCATTCATTTGTGTCGGGTTGACTTGCTGGTGAAGCGGTGACTTACGTATCTGGAGGTTGTCCCGCACTCATGCAGCACTATTATTCAATTCAATTCATACGGCTTGGAAAAGCTGGATTCTTACACTACAATTATTGTAAATCATCACAACACCGGCGCCGAGTTGTCAGGTATGTCGGCTGGAACTGGATACCCAGGATTATTTAAGTTTGTCACAGGTGATATTTATTATTCACGTTTTGTTTCTAGCCATATTAATACTCAAACAATTAGTAAGTCATTTTCCAATTTAAATTACTTGTACGATATACTCGCTGTAGCGAGTGTCCGTAGACCACAATATTTTATTTCTATAAATCTCTCCCATTTCAGAGATAAAAAAATTATCATAAAAATTGAAAATTTTCAGCTCAAATTCGTAAAATATTGTGGACACTCTGCGAAGGCGGGATTGCTCGCCGCTTGTGGTTGCGGCCGTTGATTAATTTGCGAGTACGGCCAACTATACAATTGTGCCTTGATGGTTGGGTTTCAATACTTTTGACCATAAGTGTTGATGTTTGAGATGAAGTCAAATTAATGTAAGAAAATACAACCTATTTATGGATAGTGGGTGGCGCCTAAGAAGACAGAAAGTGTAATTCCTTTTCTATCTAACTTATGTTATTTTCATTGTCCACAGAAGAAATTGTTTCTTCTGGAAATGAGCGATGATTCTTATTGTTAGGAGATGGTATTTTGTACTGTATGATATTCCTACTTTATTGTTACGTTATGATTATATAAAACTTTAAGTGTCTTTGGAAAATGCCTTAAATAAGTGTTTTGTCTTTTGTAATATACAAAAATAAATAACAAATTGAATATATTACATAGAAGCTTTCTGTTATTTTTATTTATGTACATATTTTTCAATGGAGTTCCCTTTTCCATGTTTTTAGTGTTTTAGTAAATGTAGGAACATTCCATATCTGCTACGACGTCTTGCTAATTCCTGCAACCTTTTGTATGTTTTCAGTCCAATATTAATAATATTTGTATAATTTATACAGCGCCGTTTTCGTGAGCACTTTGAGGGCGCTTGAGCTGGGGAAGACTCGAATGTTCCTTCTTCTAAGGCTTCCACAGCTTCCCGTACCCGAGCACCATTTTTACACAAGCAATTGTCATTATTTTTATTAAAGTACCTACCGTGTTGTCGTCTTGGATTTTTTTGGTGGACTGCACATATGTTGACCTGTCATGTTAAATATTTAATTCATGTTGCCGGACTACACGTAGTACATATATAAGAGGTTGAGATGATGAATAAGTAATTATAATGAAGTGCAAAAGGTATTATTAAATTTTTATCCTAGGGTCAAATAACCTCCCTGCCGCTACTCTAGAGGCTGATGATATCTCCCGTCTTCAATTTCAAAACTACAAAATGTAACCTCATGTGAATTATATTTTCGCACTATGAATACTCACACTTATATAAAATTTACTCTGTGGATAATATGGTCAATCACATATTTTTAAACTGTTTTAGTAAGTGTTTTTTATCTGCGCATTCCTGTCTAAAAATCAAATATGAGACACGGTGTCTTATATGCTTTACAAAAGATCTAATCCTAGATATCAAATTGAAAGAATCCAGGCATCGGTTATGTAAAAAAATCAAAACTGGTATCGGATCATTTAAAATATTTTGAGTTTGGTGCTTTAAGTAAAAAAGAAAATTGAGAAACCACATTCATTACTCTTGGAAAATGTTCAGTATAGTATCAAGGATGAGATTGGGCATTTTCGGAAATATGTGAGGTCTCAAAGGTATATGAGTAGTCATCCTTTTCTCTGGACTTGATGGTAGAACGGAAAGTGGCACGCAAACTGTTACGGAAAGGTGGGCTGAATATTTTCAATCAGTATTTAGGGTCAACCAAATGTGAAGACCATATTAATGAAGTAGAAAATTGTATAATAAGAATAGTAAAACTACAGGACCTGATGGTATCCCAGTTGAGGTTATAAAATTCTATTCAAAACAAATTATGGCACAACATTAATGTATATTTTAAAAATCTTCAACAAAATTCAACTTTTCCTTCATGTTGGAAGCTCATTAGAGTAACAGCAATTGTTAATTTAGAGAAAAGTTAGGTGTAAAAAATTATCCATCAGTATTGCCTGCCCAACATAAATTGGCGTGCGGCGAGTTTGGAGCTGACACCCGCTCCGCCCGCACCCGGCGTTGTCATTCAGTTCATTCTCGTCTTTGAGTGCGAGCTGTGTCATCTTGATAACCAATGTACACTGAATTATTATGTCCAAAACAGTCTGGGATGGTGCAAGAACAATTGCCAATGAAGTATTAAAGTTTTGCGAAGCTGAAAAAGCAAATAATGGACCGATATTACAGTTTGAGAGATAGAGCGGCCGCCGCGGAGCGCGCTGTTACCCGATCAAATTTCTATTGAAGGCTCTGACACTGGTCACCGGACATTCAGTACATTATGTAATGTGTAATAAATTTACACCCTGGCACACCAAGTTGTAGTGGTACGTCTTAATGGTATGCACTTTCCAGTCTATCAAAGGACTTGGAGCGTTTAATTTGCTTCTGATTAATTCATTCTTTCGCTCCCCTATTAAAAGGTGGACAACGTCGATTTTTACCAAAGCGATCGACGATGTCAAATCTCATGATATGGTCCTAGGATTGGATGCCTTGGCCTAGATTGACATGTTTCTCTGAGGCTGATCATGATGTGCTCCTAAGAAAGATGCGTTGTTGTGGATTCAATCAAAACATTAAAAAGTTTTGCATCGCACTTAGGTAACAGACATCAGTATGTATCAATAGTAAATAAGTTTCCAACCTTGGCCCTCTACTCTTCTTAATTATGTTAGGTGGTATGCGAGATAGAATAAAAATAGCAAATTGTTGCTTTTGTGGATGATCTCAAAATTTATTTAAACATGAACTTACGTGAATGTAATACATTTTGGTACGTCAGTGGACTGAACTAAGGAAAATAATATGCATCTGTACCTCTAAAACACAACATCTGTTCTTTATACAAATCTACAGCGTTTATCCGGTTTGACTCAAATTTTGCATACTTTATATTTTCAATGCAAATCTGTACCGATCGAACTCAAAATTTGGAAACTTATTCTTTAGGACCCGGCGGGTAACACAGGCGACATTTCCCCCCCTCCTCTTTTACCCCTTCCCCACCCCCTGATATACTTTCAATACAAAACTGTACCGTTCGACCGATCGAACTCAAAATTTACAAACTTATTTTTTTAGGGCCAGTCGGATAATATAAGCGACATTTCCCTTTCCCCTACCCCAGATATATTTTCTGTATAATCTACAACGCTTCACCGATTGGACCCAAATTTTGCATACATATTCCCGTATTTACCATTTTATCGACTTAGGGCCGGTTGTTTTAAGTTGGATTAAAGTAAGCGTTCTTTTAAAGCATAGATTTTTACGTTCTCCACCAATCAGACGATCCGTTTTCGTAAAAATCTATGCTTTAATCGACCACTTACTTTGATCGAACTTGAAACAACCGGGCCTTAACCATTTATTTAAGTCACTTTAAAATAACTGGCCGAAATAATCAATTTATTGATTTTAATCTTAATTTGCTAATCAAGTTTATTTTTTGCGGAAGAAATATATCTCCAAGTATCTCTGGATTGGTACCAAACTACAAAAATACGAAAGAAGACTCAAAATGTCACAAGCTTAGTCGTACCAAAGATAAACATTTTTTATGTTCATAGTGCACTTTTGAATGTAATACTGAAGAACTTTTACGAAAACACACACAAGTACGAAACCATTAAATCTTTTTCTTGCTGTCACTTCTGTAATTTGAGAGCCGACTTAAAAATGCATGATTTCGAGGTGGGGGAGGGGAGGTAGTTTTTGTGTAGTCCCTGTTACTTAAAAGGTGAAGGAATCGAGACTAAAATGGTACGGCCATGTAATGACGCCTGTAGATGGTGCGGTGCATAACGCACTCAAAATACAAGAGACGAAAATAGGTAAAGGTCGATCCAGCGCCACATGGTGGAGTAGTAAGGACCTGAAGAATGCCCAGTTGGAAGCCATGGCCTAGAACAGGGAATCGTGGAAAAGAAAAGTAAGGAGAGCCGACCCCAAATGAAATGGGAAGCGGGTGATGAGGAAGAAGTTGTGGGAAGGGGAGACTTTCGGAGGGGGAATTCCCTTTTCCTTTCTGTACAGTCTGTCTTTGATCATGATTTCTTGGAAAATGGATGCCCTGCCTGCATTAATTATCACAAAAATATAAAAACATTTATGTACAGTTGCTGGCAAACTTGAAAAATTTTGGCGTAGTGGGGTAATGCGCAGAAGACAAAATTTGGGTCTCGTTGGTGAAATGGTACATGCGCAAACTCCCCCCACTACGCCGAAAAATTTCAAGATTTTTGTCGGCTACTGTAATACTTCGAAATTTTCTTTCCTAATATTTTTAAAACACTGCAATTATTTCATACGAGTTTTCTCATTTATGTTAAAATTGAACATCCGTTTAAATAACGAGAGATTGTAGTCGCATTACTTACTTAGCATCACGCCATTTCTCCGTGGGGATAGGCAGAGAGGACATCACACTTTTCTGTCCTGACACACAACTCTCGCCTCATCCACATTCATGCATCTTCGCATACAAGCTCGACAATTGAGGCTTCTAACACGACCATCTTCCAGTATCTGGTTAAACTGGTCATGAAATGCCTTCCGCAGCAAAAGAGAGGGCGACCGTCTTTCGTTACCATTATTTTATATAATTTTTCTTTACATTATTTTCTCATTCATTCGCTCAGCATGTGTAAACCACATGTGCGAGCCTTTTTCAATTCTATTATTAATTATGCTAAGATCAGCTTTACATTCATTCCTAATATCTTCATTCATTATTCTATCATAAAGGGATTTGATACACGAACGTCTAAGGCCCGGTTGTTTCAAGTTCGATCAAAGTAAGCGGTCGATAAAAGCATAGATTTTTACGAAAACGGATCGTCTGATTGGTGGAGAACGTAAAATTTCAGTTTAAACTCTACGCTTACTTTGATCGAATTTGAAACAACCGGGCCTAAGGGATCTCATCTCCACTGCATTCGGTAAATTCATTCTTCTTCAATCAGCTTCCTGAACACGTCTCTTTCTCTATATTGGCTTGAAATTGGAATTCTTTATATTAGCTATTGAAAATAATGTTATTTGGGCTGAACTTTTCATATATGTCTTCAGTGCTGTCATAGATAAATATGGATCCCGAGGCTGCTAACCAAAGTACTATTTCTAGCTCCATGTAAAAGATAGGATATTTAATTTAAAGCAAATGGTTTTAAATGTTTTTATTCATAAGATCATGTTAAATGAATTATTAATTCATTTCGAAAAAAAAAATTTCTATTCTTTAATAACCCAAATTTATCCAAATTACTTCAATATCTCGAAAGAGGTTTAATGGGAAAAGTAGTGATGACACACTCGGGGAATATTAAGATTATCAAACGATTGCCCATCATTCATCTTTTCATGTTAATATTAAAAAAATATTAGGTTTAGCTTTAGCTACCCCAAGCAAAGGTAAGAATGGTAAAGTTACAAAATTTAATGCATGAGAAATAGACGTTTTTTTTAAATAAATATGTAAATATACGAATATATCTGAAATAATTTTGATTAACTTGATGTTGCCTTTCCTACCACATATACACGTGCATTGTGAAAATAAGACTGGCTTCATTCAGTGGCGTAATGTATCTCGGTGTACATTTGTACATGTGTGTATGCAGGAGCACATGTGTATGTGACGGTCGCGGAGACGACACGGGAAGACGCGCACCATTCTAGATTTAGGGACTGGCTTGTAAAGGCGTACCGTCGTGATAGAAACCAATTAACATATTTATTTTGTGGCATGGAACCTGAATGTGAAGTGCTCTTGTGTTTCACTGACAATACCGGGTCCTCTCATTGAGAAGGATAAACCTGATGTTTATTAACTACTTGCGATCAAGTAGTTAAAAAGCACTTATCTTTGAAGTAAATAATTATTTTCGTATAGAAGGTGTAAAGAATTATCCTCAATATTTTCCGTACAATTGCAGAGTGAACATAAAACCATTGTATTCCAATATGTGAAAGCGTGTGAATTCTCCTGGATATTTTGTTATTGTTTTTCTTCTATGTGCGTGAACCCATGTTTCCTAAAATCAGATTTTCTATTGCATGAATAGTTGCACTGAGAACATGAAAACAGTTTTTCTGCGATGTGGGTAAGACCGTGTATTCTCAAGTCTGCTTTTCTATTGCAAGAATATTTACACTCTGAACACGAAAACAGTTTCTCTCCAGTGTGCGAAAATGCATGAATATTCAACTGCGATTTTCTACTGCACGAATAACTACACTGTGAACATGAAAACGGTTTTTCTCCAATGTGCGTGAGGGTATGTTTTTTAAAATCCGATTTTCTATTGCAGGAATACTTGCATTGAGAACACGAAAACAGTTTAGCCCCAGTATGTGAAAGTACGTGGATTGCTAGAGAAGCTTTTTCGTTGCAGGAATAGCTACACTGTGAACATGAAAACTGTTTTTCTTCAGTGTGCGTAAGCATGTGCCTTCTTAAATTACCTTTATGATTACATTTATAATTACACTGCGAACAAAAAAACAGTTTCACACCAGTATGTGAGAGCTCGTGAATTTTTAAGGACCCTTTCTCATTGCACGAATAATGGCACTGCGAACATGAAAGTAGTTTCTCTGTGGTGTGAGTAAGTCCATGTTTTTTTAGGTCTGATATTCGATTGCACGAATAAATGCACTGAGAACATGAAAATAGTTTTTTTCCCGTGTGGGTAAGCACATGAATTTTTAAGTCTGTTTTTCGATTGCATGAATATTTACACTGTGAACATGAAAACCGTTTGTCTGTAGAGTGTGACAGAATGGGAATTTGTAAGGATGCTTTCTGTTTGCATATGACCGGGCCCTGTGGATATGACATCGCTTTTTTAGCAGTGGAAGGAAGAGCGCGCCTTTTTAAAATATGTTTGGTGATAACAACTATCCCCAATCTTGGCTGGTTTCCATAGGTAGGCGGGGTCACAGTTAGGTTTGCCGAAACATTATCTTTTATTCTCTTGAGACCTGCAACGGAAAATAGTAATATGTATAAAAACATTTAAATTGTATTTATTAACGTACTGCTGCATACGTTAAGTGTAGATGAGAGTAATATTATCAAAAATACAGCATCTAAGGTACATCATGCTCTTGGTCTGTTTTTGTCACCCCAAATATATAAGATATTTAAATTATTATCTGATGCATTTAGGATTACCAGATATCCGGATTTTCACGAAAATGTTTTATTACTAAAGGTTTCAGGGTACGTCCGGAGGGAATTTTAAAATATAGTGAAAATATTGTAATATACATAAATTGTTATAGTTTTATCTACCCAAATTCAAATATGAATTTTGCTAACAAAATTGCTGAGAATGGTTGAGAGTAATATATGGTAGAGTAAGTAGATTTGCCCGCATTACATATTATCTAAGATATCTTTCAGGGACTATTTATGAGTTCAGCACTTTTAACATCTTAAATAAAACCACATAGAATTATCTTCTTTTCGTTTTTATAATCTTTGGTTTAATATAGGCCTTCTGCATCTTAGATTAGTACACCACTATAAATTGAGGGGTAAACTTAAAGAGTCTCCTTACTGATGCGCTGGTCTGTCCTAGGGCCCTCCGAGAAATCCTGCCTGGTGACTCCAGTTCTTCTGGCAGAAGGCCCCCCCACTCCGGAGCAGTATATTTCAACTTCTCTTTTAATATTTTTTTCGCTGACTGAAAGCCGAGAAGCGTCCTCGGCGTCGGATCTCGCCTCAAACTCAATAGGCAGCTCCGTGAACTGTGGTTCAGTCTTTATGATGGGACCCGGCGACGTTCTCTCCACTTTTACGTTTGCAGCGCTGACAAATGTCTCTTCTTCGTCATCGCTTCCAGCGGGAGATGCTGGTTCGGGCTTGACTGCCGCCACAGCATTATCCATGGTTATTTGTATTTGTTTTGTAAAAACTGAAACTGGAAAGTTAAGCTATCAAGATATACACATTTAATTTAAATTATCCTATTACCTGGGTAACATTGGAATGCTGTAATAAAAAATTATAACATATTTGGTCACCAATTATATTAATTTAACAATTTTGTCAGACGATAACCTAAGCTTGATAGGTTATAATGTAAATATTCTTATTGTAAAACATTTATATATGTAAAATATGAAGTTGTAAAACTCTGAAACAATTTCTAACATATAAATACATTTTACAATAGCAGTAAAGTTTGTCGGCGTTCTGTTTAAAATTTTGAGGACAATAATATTATATATTCACTTAATTCCGTTATTTCCCTCCTACGACATCACGCATCACATGTCGGTCCTTGAGTGTAAGGCATTAATTTTGTGTAAATGCTATCTCCATAATGTCTCCACACTCTCGACACATCTCGTGGCGACACCAGCTACGAAAATGAAAAAACATGAAACCCGATAATGGTGTGAACATGCACTATTGGAAAACTAGAATCCTACATTCTATTGGGGGCATTTACAAGAGCGTCGCTCTACAAGCTAAAGACGCGAATCCTGTGCATAGAAAAGAGAATATGTCCTGTGAAACAATGACCATAGACAAAATATATAACGCGGATGCGCTCCTTGTCATTGGCGTCACGAAATAAATACTAGATAAAACAAAATAAAAATACTAGCAGGAAAGCAATCGGCGAAGCCAATTGCTTTCCTGCTAGGCTAGGACCTGCGGGCAGCTATTGTGGCCGCTTCGCGGCCAATGACGGCCACTCCCCGGCCAGCGATGGCCGCTGCGCGGCCAATTGTGTTTGCTGTGAAGCAAACCTATGCCTACGTCAGCCGCTTCGCGGCCAATTGTATCTGGCAAATTTCCATTTTTGCTATTGTGGCCGCTTCGCGGCCAATGACGGTCGTCCCGCGGCCAATTGTGTTTGCTCTGCAACAAACACAACCGTTTTCCTTAGTGTTACAAAGTTAATAGAATTTGATAATCGGCCGTATTCTGAAGTGAGCAATATTTCTTTTTTTGTTTCTTGACAGTTACTGTATAACATTGTGATGATGTCAACTTTGAGTTTTTAAGTTTGGCTGGTCTTAAAATAATGAATTCATCAACATTGAGGAGAAAAAATCAGGTTTTAGTGTCTATGGTAGCTGTCAGTGACAGACAAAATTTCAGTGAAAAAATCAGGTTTTACTGTCTATGGTGTCTGTCAGTGACATACAAAAAATGAAACAGCTATCGAATTCTTATTTGTATTTATTTTTATCGATAAAATTACAGCGTCTTACTTATTAATAAATTACATAGCATTTTAGTTTAATGATTATTGATAAATGAATGTATTTTAAAAATATATCATTTTGTAGTCCATTTCACGACCATCATCTTCAATACTATCCACAGAATAAAATGTAAAGATTGGACCTTCTAAACGCCCGAGTACATCTTCGTTGACCAATCGAGCATGTTCATTCTTTGGACACAGTATCGCTCGTTTACTCATTAGGGAACATACACTATAGAATATACTTCATTATATATGCTTTGAACAACATTTTGACTTCCACTTTCATTTGGAATAAGCACTGATGACGCATACTTTCCTTCCACAGGAGGCAGCTTTCCATCGCCTAAATCTAAAAGCCACTATGTGAATGAATTTTCACCTTCTAAAGCGCGGACATTAGTTTTCAAATTGAAAATAGTAGTAAATTTTTCCAATGTTGGCTGTTAATAGATGTCGCTACTAACTGACCGCGAGAAGCCCTTCGAGAAACTGGTAGAATTTGTCTAGTCGCCGCCCAAAATGATAACTTTATTGCCAAAAATATCATTATTACCCATTATATCGTGCAGAGTATGTACAATTATATCTAAAGCTATAACTGGCGCCATCGGTGCTTCATCCCAGATGATAACATCAGCTGCACTTATAATTGCACGGTTCTTGGATGTCACTCTACATGTTGTGTTATTCTATAAATCAAGAGGTAAATTAAAAGCCATGTGACATGTACGTCTACCTGGTAATAAAATTGCTGCTATTCCCGTCCAAGCAATAGATAAAACTTTCTTAGATCTTCCTCTTAAAGTATGTATAATAGTCTTATAAAGGAACGTTTTACCTGTGCCACCAGGACCGTCAATAAAGAAACATTTTTTTGTTTCAGGTACATCTGAAATTTTTTACTTAATATACTGTCGAAAGCACAATGTTGTTCTCGATTGAGTTTTCCAGCCATCTCTAACCCTAAAGAACTTTCTAATGCTAAATTAATATCAACCACTTCATTATAAGTATTGCTGTAATCTGGTCCCGGCAAACCCTGTGATGTGCAAGAAGAATTTTCATTTATTAATGCCTTTTGAATATACAAAAGGGAACAATTTTGTGCAATTTCTGCAGTAGCACTTTGACGACTAAAGTCTTCTGACATCAAATCTTTGAAATCGTTCCACAGCTGCAACGGATCTGGTGGGAGGCAATGAATCATTAATAAGACAAATAGGTCACGAAGAGCTTTGGGCATCATATACGTTGAAGCTTCAGCCATGCAACGCTGCCATTCTCCAATATCATCGATGAGTCCTAATTCTCGTACTGCATCATGAAATGTAGGAAGTAGACAACCATTAACAGTCCGCAAAAATTCAAAGGACGTAGCGCCAGTCACTTGTAAAAGAATAAGTCTTAAATGGTATAATTCTATATTTCTAGGAGAAACGGGGGACATGCGACCAATAAACTTGTCCCCGCCACATTGCCTCTTCTTCCACTGCTTATTACTGGAAAAAACATAGAAATTAGTTAAATCCTGATACTTAATATTACATGCCTCATTATCTTGTTGGTTAAGTTTAAACCATGCAGTTAATGTTGTATTATTTGAGGCTGTAGAGTCCAACCAAATTCACCTGATGGAAATAACAATGGAAAAACCATCGGATCTAAATGTTTTGATAACATATTAATACGCTGGAGACCTCCTATATTCTTAGGGTGAACAGCAACATCTACGTTTGGCGGTAACCTACCTTCGTAATCTGCTACATACACAATGGCGACTTCATTATTATTAGATGGAGCATTATACCTTCTATGGTCATCTAACGAAGAACGCGTAAAGAGTAGTTGAATATTCCGCATCTGGCCCCCGTGCTCTGCAACTATAGATTCTTCTTCCTCAACCGCTTCTTTCAACCTTTTGTATTGTTTCCATTATATTTTGTTGACATCTAAGGTTAGACGGATGGCTCATACGTACCCTGACTGCTTCATCCGCATCGTAAACATATAGTTGCGCATATGCCGGCACCTCTCCATCACTCTGCAAACTTCTAGACGTTCTATGATATACTTCACTTGAAATTTTTAAACAATACGGGCCTACACCTGGTATGTCACTTATTTGCACTCCGAAAGATGCAAATGCATTAGCACAGTTGTACTGACGAATAAATTCCTTAAAATTTTATGTTTACTCACATACATTACTGTTTTCTAGAAATAATCTCCGCAATCCTTCTGGATATTGCGGCAGTACTTGCGGGGATATTTTTCCATTGTGGCAACAGCTATGAAGTAACTTACCCTTTTCAGCACCAAAATGAACCGCTTTGCAATGATTGGCACCTAAATAATGCTGATCTGCAAATGAATTAAAATTGTTTATGGCACATTTAAAATAAGATGTCTCATTTCTTCCTTCAGCATACACTCTTTGCCTAGCATTTTTACGTTCCCGCTGGTCAGCATTCCTTCTTTCACATTCCTCTTCTGTTATGTTTGACACTCTACGTCTGGCATTTCTTCATTCATATTGTGAACTCGAATCGCATTATCAAATTGCCGGTTTGTGATGTTGAGTCTTCCATCGGAATTCTGAAAAATAATAATTTTTATGTATAAATACGGAGAAAATGACACGTAAAATGACATTCGCGCCACGCGCTGTGACTTTTGAGGTTGTATGAGAGATGTTTATGAATCTAAGGTTAAGTTCACTTTGCAGTTTAAATAAAATATAAATCGTAATAAATGTTTAATAAATAAATGTTTTGAACGTTTATTGAAACAAGATTAATGCAAAAACAATAAAAAGAAAAGCGTAATCGTATACTTACCGTCAATGTCATAAAGCTGTGGTATGGCCAGCACAAAAATTCTTTGACTGCAATTACGTTGGCTGTTTTGAATACACGGATTCCACGAAAATATTTAAAAAAATCTATAATTTCCGATATTTTAATTTTCGATAATTTGGATTTGGATGTATTTTGATATCAGTTTGTTCGTATTCCTATATTTTTTAATCTTTTTAATGTACTCTAAAATGTTTTTTTTTAACTGGCAACATAAATTATCCGAATGCAGAAACGTACGACATTGCTTGAAGTAATTAATATATAGATTAAAAGCTCTGAATATTTAAACAGTGCCTAAACTGTATCATGGAAGTATGGAATTTAGGCAGGATGAAGATCCATATGATAATATCTCACCCATTCTTAAAAATATCTTTACAATTTTTGGATTCTTAATACATATTACAATGTTTTTATCTGATAAAAAAATACCAGATGGATATAAAAATTATCGGTCATTGGAAGGTGCTACATATATGGGTGAATACAAGCATTCTTGAATCTTTTGCGATTAAAATTTTCCTTTGCGAACTAAATATTTCAGACGTTCATAGTTAGTAAAAGTAGACGAAGTTGATATAGTTATCACTACCGTAGAGGATTAATTCTCGTAAGATCGACGGTGAAAAATGACGCGAATCCACATTTCAAAAATAGCTTTATGACCAGTGGGCCTTTTAGCGGAGCTTCCGCCTACTGCAAGTGTGCACAGCTGTGTGACAAACAAACCTTTTTCCTCGGAAGGAAAATGAATGCAATTAAGGCCCGGTTGTTTCAAGTTCGATCAAAGTAAGCGGTCGAATAAAGCATAGATTTTTACGAAAATGAATCGTCTGATTGGTGGAGAACGTAAAAATCTATGCTTTAAGAGAACGCTTACTTTAATCCAACTTGAAACAACCGGCCCTAAGGCCCGGTTGTTTCAAGTTCGATCAAAGTAAGCGGTCGATAAAAGCATAGATTTTTACGAAAACGGATCGTCTGATTGGTGGAGAACGTAAAATTTCAGTTTAAACTCTACGTTTACTTTGATCGAATTTGAAACAACCGGGCCTAAGTCGGCGTCTAAGCTGGCTAATAAAAGTAGTGAAAAATAATGTTTCTTCTAGCTTGTGGATACTGTAAGGTCTCGTCGGTGGGAAAACCGCACTTAGCGGACAGGATTAGGAGTTTGCAGGCAAAATTTTATTGCGCTCCGCTCGATGCGGCAGCCGTCTTCAAAGGATCCGAAACCGAACAATAGCGATATTTTATTTGGGAAGCAATGGATTATCGAGAAATAGACGATAGCGCTCAGGAGGGTTGAAAACATTTGCGATGTCCGAAACCTTAAAATTCCCAAGATCTGTATTTGTTTTGCCTAAAATGTAATATCTGCACGTGCACGTGCGGAACTAGTTCTCCACAAGGGTATGCAGAGGTTTATAGACAGAGATATATGATGATAGATATAGATCTAAGATTATTATCAATTTCTCCTACATAAATTTTCTGATAATATAATGCAAGCAAGTACCAAGATAAAAGTATAAATTCGCTATATGTTAGAAGCTACGTATGTATACATATAAGGAATTATTGGTATAAAATAATCGTAATAATATTAACTTTTGTAGATGATTTTTTAATGTTAATAATTTGACGCCAACGGCATTGTAAATAAATAAGTAGAATGTCGCTAAACAGAAAAACGCAAATACGCATTTTTTTTGACTGATTGTAAATGATTTTAAATTTTCGTAAATATATGTTAATATTATAGTATATAATATGATTTAAAGATTCTCTAGGCATACGTTTTAGTTATAATTATATTTTGATTAGTTAAGTTATATTGTTATTATTAATTAATTAGGTATTCGTATTGTAAGTTTATTTGTATCGTAGGTAGATTATAAGCACTGGTTGTAAGTCTTTTGTTTTCATATATATAATCCATTTAAGGTAAATAACATGTCAATCTTATAAAGAATAATTCTGTAATGATTATGTGTTGAATTAATATAAATAAGGAAAATCGTTGAAATTGTGTGGAAGAAAGCGCATCTTCTACGAACAGTGTGGCTAAACGGACAATGAATTATTTAAGCTTACGAGATGTGTATCGTGTTGGGTCTATCACAGAATGACTCAGGCGTGGAGGCCAGGGTGTGCCAGGCGTGGGCCAGGTAAGGGATTGTCGCCAACCAATGGCTACCCTTCTGGACGCTGAGGTGACGTCAATTGACCAACCCCGAGAAGGTAGGTCGGGCCAAGGGAACCGGCAGAGATCCGCCCTGACGGCCGACGATAAAAGCCCGGACGCCGTGCGGAACAAAACCAGTAAACAGTTGTCACAAAAGAGTTAACAGTTGTCACAAAAGAGTAAGCAATTATCACAGAGCAGTAAGCAGTTATCACGGACGAGTAAACAGTTATTACAGTGATCAGTGATCGAGAGTGAAATAAATAGCTGCCGTCAGCTATCGGACAGCTGACGGGCGAACTGAAGTCTATAGAGAGTGACATACCGGCTTCAGCAATCGTGAAGCCGGAATGGTGAAGTGAACTAGATAGAGAGGTCGAGATCCGGTTGATTCGGAAGCAGCCAACCGCCAGGCAATGGATGCCGGCCCCGGCGCTAACAGGATCGAGAAGGTCCATCACCAACAAGGACGAGAGATGGCTTTGGGAGCGATCCAAGCCTCCGAACGCAGACGACGGAGACGCGAGATGACAGCAGCGCGGCGCGGCGCCGAGAAAGCCCGGCCCGCTGACTTCCTGGACGGAAGTACCCCGGCTCCCATAACACGTCGAGGTTTCTAGGAATAAGGTAGATAATAAGATTAGACGATAGATATTGATAAGGCATTTGTGGAATTTGTATGGTATGAATTAGTATTAATTATATGAAAATATGTATAAAAATAATTCTTTTTATTCAAATTCCCGCCACCTTTCTTCAGTGACCATCTCCAATTACATAGTTTGTAATTTGATAACATCACAGAGCGGCAAGCTAGCCGGAGATTTGCCCTCTGAGAGGTGGAGATCAGAACCCATCCAGGTGTAAATCATTTCAAAGTGTTGACGTACCTATAGTTGTAGTTGAAACTACCATCAGTGGTGCATCCAGCGAGGTTGGGGTGTTTTTATTTGTTTGGGGAAGTAGGGAGTGCCAAAACAAAATAATAATTTAAAATGACGAAATGAAGTTTCCTGAAAATTGTTTTCTCAATCATGATTAATTTTTAAATTAATATTTTGTCATATCTTGTATTTCTATAATATTTGTAAATCAGCGGTCACATAAGGAAAAATTTCTCGGCTGCTTTTTTATTTTCTAGCACGTAAAAAGCAGTACCACTTAAGCGTGCAGCTACTCAATGGAAATGTTTTTCAATCATTTAACTAAATAATGGACCTTCTGCTATACTTCCATGATGCATCAAGCACCGAAACAAAAATTATTGTACACGAATTGGTAAAAACGATTATGGCCATCACCTACAACGTAATTGTCGTTTGAAGGCGCCACCGGCAAAATCAACATAAAATTATTTGTCTATGGTCATTACTTCACAGGACTGGTCTGTCTGTGTGACGCTCCTGAGTATCCCCTTTTCGCCCCAACAACTTATATTTGATCAGTCCTCGCTGCCTCTATAGGATTTTAACCTTCTGTTAGTGTATATTTATGCAGCTTTAAATCCCTTACTGATAAGTCTTTGTAGTTTACGTTCCTTCACCTTCCATAGCTGGTGACTGCACGAAGTGTGATCAGTGTGTCAAGATAGCAGTAGCTCTAAATTCAGGGATTAGACTCAACTCTCGATTATGTGAAGATATGACCATGTTTTGTTATTTCTGAGAATTATTTACTAAATAAGAATTCGTTTCCGATTTTTCCAATCTCGTATTAAGTCCTTTGTACCTACCGTGACCGAAAATCATATGAAAATCGTTCCATCATTTATTTCACAAGCATTCACTTACAATGTTACCCAACAGCTTGCAGTACCTTGATGCTACCTGACCACTGCATCATAGGATCACCACATATAGTTAAAATAGAACGTACATTCGTTTCTTGATCGCTTTTTCTAATACGTAACTCTCCAATTTTAGCGATTACAAATTATGGACATTGCTGTGGCGGTCGTCAAGCCCGAACCAGCTTCTCCTGCCGGCAGCGATGACGAAGGGGAAACATTTGTCTGTCCTGTAAAGATAGAAAGAGCGTCGCCGAATTCCATCATCAAGACCGAGTCGCGGTTCACAGAGCTGCCTGTTGAGTTTGAGGCGAGTTCCGACGCCGAGGACGCTTCTCATTACACAGTTAGCGAAGTGGATATTAAAAGAGGAGCTGAAACGTATCGTTCCTGTGTGGAGGGATCTCATACCGGAAGAGCTGAAGCCGCGAAACAGGACTGCTCGGACCCTCGAGAAGACCAGCACATCGGTTAGAAAACCGTACTCATTCATTTTATAGTCGACTTTTACTTAATTCATATTCAATTATCATAAATTATTATTATTTTATTTATTTATCTTCATCTTGATACATGCTGATAAGAAAAGTAGCCACTCCTCTCACTAGGAAGAACCTACACCGAGATGAGCAGCTTAAAATATAGTGAGAACAGAATAATATTAAAATAAAACAAAATACAACATAGCTGTAAAGTTAATCAATTAATTGAGGATATAAATATTGATGATAATCACTGCTGAGCCGACACCGTCCGAGATGCAGGGCCCATATATAATTTCTGTAAGACAATTGTCCGTGTCGCGTCACAGCATAATAATAATAACATACGTTACAAGGGATAGATTTGACAGAATAAATTATTCCGTTGATTTTATTAACTGGAAAGTATACAGTTTTCGCATTAAAAGAGTCTTATTTTTACTATGGGAGCGTCTATAAATCACGTGGTTCTATTTTGAACTATTTTTAATTCCTCTCTCCATGTACCCCTAACATGGCTTTTGCCTTGACCCCCTCCCTACTCCCTTCTCAAGTGCGACGTAGTTTTTTTCTACTAATTCTAGAAGACATTTTTTTTTGTTTTTTCTTACCAAACCTATTTCTTTAAATGAACAACACAACTTTTTTTTTACATAACATAACAATTTGTTTCATAACATAGCGCTGCATAACGATTTGTATTGATATACCTAGAGGTGTCAAGTGGGCTCTGTAAAATACGGTTTGTGTAGAAACATATAGAATATTTATGTATTCACAAAACCATAAACAGTAAAGGAGTTCAATAATTGTGCAGATACGTATACAGTGTCAAATTCACAATTCTGCAACGGTGCAGGCAATAAAGTGTCTCTGCATTTACACTTTTAACACTTGGGAATTTGTCAGGTTTGCCGCGGTGTTATGTGCGGTTAGGCACATTGCTCCAATATATAATACCTACATAGAGGCAAAGTGTCATATCACAACATACAGCCACAAATGATCAGGCACTAAGGTCTCTGAATATATTGCATCGATGCAGGCGATAACGTCTCTGAACACTTGGGCCCTTCACCAGATGTGCCGGTTTGGCGTTATAGTTTCTTCATAGCGGCACTCAAAGATATCTCTGCCTTAGAGCTTCGAAACTGGAGAGAGCTGGCACTAGACCGAGATGAGTGGAGGAAAATTATTGAGGAGGCCAAGACCCATCTAGGGTTGTAGTGCCAAGAATGATGATGATGATAAAAAGAAAAAAATTAAATTTATAAAAATAACTACTTATTTATTTATTAGTTATTATCAACGTCCTAACGGGCTTTTACAATATTATATAAGAGCAACATTTTTGTACACACCTAACATAAAACACGTTTTGTAATATGAATCCAAGTTTTACAATATAAGTTTTACTTAAATATTACCATTATTTAAAAAAAGATTCTCAAAAAGAAAGCTCGGGAAACATCTCATTCAATATTGTTTAAATTGATGAATTATTACAAATTATACCCGCCGCGTAAAAAAACTTCGAAGAGTTGCATCTTTTTTTGCTGCTATCACGAATGATTCTTTGTCTTGTAAAAAAGATTTCTATATCTCATTGCAATCTTTTTGGATTTTGTTTTTTTTTAAACTCGCTGGAATGACTCAATGTAATATCACACAAATACGATGTGCAGAAATATATCTAGATTGTCATAATTTTTTTTTGCTGACCGCGCATTTATATGTGCATTGCTTCCTTTTAACTTGCTTGCTGCTTGACTTTTAACATTTTATTGTCAATAGTAATTTAATAATTTTTTGCAGGTCTTCCAAGAATACAAGCGAAACCAGTTGTGCCTCGGATTACTTCTGGAAAGGTGCCGGTAGTAAAGAAAAAAATTACCGATGAGAAACGGTTTTCATGTTCAGAATGCAGTTATACGTGTAATCAGAAGAGTTATTTAAAACGCCACGTTCTCACGCACTCTTCGGACAAGTTGTTTTCGTGTTCGCAGTGCTCTTATTCGTGCAATAGGAAAATTCACCTGAGAAGTCACATGCTCGCTCACACCGGAGAGAAACCATTTTCATGTTCACGGTGTGATTATTCTTGCGTTCAGAAAGGCTATTTACAACGCCACATGCTCACGCATACCGGAGACAAACCATTTTCATGTTCACAGTGCCCTTATATGTGCAATCGGAAAAACCACTTGAAAAATCACATGCTTAGTCACAGTGCGGTAAAACTGTTCTCGTGTCCGCAGTGCATCTACTCGTGCAATCAAAAAGGAAACTTGAGAGTCCATATGCTCACCCACACTGGGGAAAAACCTTTTGCGTGTCCGCAGTGCCCTTACTTATGTAATCGTAAGGGTCACCTAAGAATTCACATGCTCATTCACACAGGGAAGAAACTATTTTCATGTCCACAGTGCACTTATTCCTGTAATCGTAAAATTCATTTAAGAAGTCACCTGCTTGCCCACACTGGAGAAAAACCGTTTTCCTGTTCCCAGTGCAGTTATTCTTGTGTGCAAAAAGGCTACCTTAGACGTCACATGCTCACCCACAATAAACTGTTTTCCTGTCTGCAGTGCAAGTTTACGTGTAAGAAAAAAAGAAACTTAAAAACTCATTTGCTTTCTCACTCTTAACAAGTGAATAAAATTTATTCAATAAGGGATACAAACAGTATTTTAAATAAATATTTAAAAGAAAGTGGAGATGTACTGCTCGCTTCCGAATCTCAAGTAACATCGATCCAATCAGCCTCGAATCATATCGCGACGCTGCAAATGTTGATGATTCGGCCGAACTCACACTCGTTCCTTACATATCTAGTGAATAGAATTAACATATCGTTCTTCTAACCTACTATGAAAATTTTGTTTTTGTAGGTCTTGTATCTTTTGTGATTTGTGAAATTTTGTATTTTTTCAAGACTTCATACATTCCCTAGATTCGGGAAAGACGGAGTTATACCTCAAAAAACACGCTGAGAAAACTATTCTTTGCGCAGTGAAAACATTTATTATTATTTTTCTTGTCTTTGAATTACTATTTAAATATTTATTCTGGGAACAAAACTTATGACGTGTAAATATAATCTTTTTATATTAACTGTAAATAATCCCAATATAATTTTTGACTGTTATGATGGCGGCTGCTGCTGCCACTAGATGTTCAGTTTCGTGTAGTCCGCTCTGTTTACAAAGCTATATAACCAGCTCATAGCCAAGTAGGAGGAGCTGTCAAGGAGGGAATACAATTTTAAATTATCTACATTAGAACATATTTCCATGTTGATATTAAACAATACTGAAACATTAAGCATAATTAATTGTAAGAAAAATTACTCCTAGTATTAAAAATCAATATTTTTCACCATGGTAATTTTTTCATTCTCTCGTACGAGCACTTTATATATATGTACTCCGCTGTTGAAATCATACCGAAGCTTTATTTTTTTACTAAACGAATGAATCATGGGATTTTTCCTTTGTTGGAGATGTGTAGCAGTCGCTGGCAGTCAAACTCTGAATGAAGAAGTGCAGTAGTGGCCGTCAGATTGTCAATTGTTGTGAAAAGACGAAACGACTTGAGCGATGTTGCTTTAATTTTGTCACTCTTCTAAGTTCATCACTTAAGTATCGCCACGCTTTTTGATAGCAGAAGTGGAAGTCTTTTGCAAGAGAGGAACTATACTATAGAAATTTCACAGTAAAGGAGTGGCATAATTGCTTCGTAGATGGCCCCACATCGGTGGACAGCGAACCTTATCCCGGCAACTCCTCAATATTCTGAAATAACGTGTGGTTGACCAATTGCGAGCTTTGGTCATGCATAAAAGCATTGGATCGGTAGATTTAATATCGACGGAGGGGTTAGGCTTGAAGAGAGTGTCCGCAAAATTCGTGCCGAAGCCGCTAGCATTGGCAGATCTATTACGATAATGCACCTGCCCATACTTGAAAGTCGAGGACAGAAGATTATAAAACACAGTTTTAGTAAGAATTTAGCCGACACGTAAACCGCTTCTTCCGACGCGACATACCATCAGGGAAGTGCAGTGAGAACTAGTAGCATGACTTTTTCCTAAGCATATAGGTATTTTGAAAAGAAACTGAAATAAGAGATATATCTCGTAATATCCCCACCTCAATATTATTTACTCAATGTTATTTAGATTTTAATATTTCATAATATTCTTCAAGATGGGTAAATATTTAATTTCGATGTTTTTTCCGAATATATTTTTTTAATAAAAGTCATGCTTCTTGTTCTCACATCACTCCCCTGCATACCATAAACCATCTTAGTCTTAAATGGTTGAAGTTTGGTGACTCCGGTTTTCGAACCGTCACACAAAAAATTAGTGTCCTTACAGAAGTCCCGTTTCAGGGCTACCAATTCGACGCAGCGAGTTGAGCGCTAAAATAAAATGCCCTTTTCAGGTCCGTAAACAATGCTGTCGACTTCTGGAGCGCCACGCAAGGTGCTTAAATCCTGTTCGATACTCTTATATTTGTCTTATATTAAACATATCAATTCATTATTAATAAGTCCCCCCCTTGGCGATGTTTGGGATGGTAACATATCCATCTTTGAAAATGATATTGAAAGATAAATGGATCTTCTTCATAAAATCAGATGTCGCAAATGATACATGAAAGTTCAAATTTTTTTGAATATATGTCATTTTACAATATTTTAAGGATTCGCGCATCTATATCTGTAGTCGGCGACGACACTGGTGTCATGAGAATGGTACATTTTCAAGTCCGTATATGACTTCCCAAGTTTTGTTTTCTGATTGCATGTATAAAAACAGCGCGAACACGGGAATAGCTTCACTACCCTTTGTTTTATGTATGCACGTGTTTGTCAGGTGTATTTTTGTTTTATGTATGCACGTGTTTGTCAGGTGTATTTTTAGGTGTCCTCTCCTGTTACGAATATATTTACAGTATGAACATGAGAAGGGCTTCTCCCCAGTGTGCGTGAGCTTATTGTTTCTTTACGTATTCTATATGTTTACATGTATGGGAACAGCGGCTTGCAACGAGAACGGCTTGTTGTCTTCATTATGAGTCAGCGTATGCCTTCTCAGCTTGCATGCGTTAAGTACAGTGTGTACACAAAAAATGAGACACCATGTGAATTTTTTTATCAGCGTTCCGCATACACGTGTATGTGCAGTGCGAGTAGGACAAAGGTTTTCAACAGTATGCGTGAGCATATGATTTCTTTAATCAATCTTTCGTTTATACATGCTTGTGAGTGAAATGTGGATAGCAGAACGGTTTGACTTCAGTGTGTGTGACCATGTGGCTTTTTAAGTGTGCTTTTCGAATACATATATAACTGCGACGGGAACATGAAAACGGCTTCTCTCTAGAGTGAATTAGTTTGTGTCTAGTCGAGCATCTTTTTTGTACACATGTAAAATTGCAGTGTGAACAAGATAATGATTTGTCTCTATGTTTGGCCTCTTGGACTTCTTTCCGCACTTCATTGTATTTCGACAGTGTTTCAAAAACAGTCGGAGGCTTGAATGAGACTTAAAAAGCTTCTCCATAATCATCAACTTGCCTGCCTGCAAAAAATGGAAGGATTTGTCGTTCTCAATAAAATGTACTGAAGCTTACTCACGTGACCCTTAGAATAACGAACGTCTTGAGGTAGATTATTTAAATATAGCCAATCTCTTGAGAAATATATTTAAGCTTTTCAATAATGAATGTCTGAAATCTTTCTTTCGGAAAACAATATTATCCCCGGAATGTGAATCGGGGAACTTTTTGAGTTATTTTTGTAATTTCAGTTACCCGTGTGCCGGTCGGTATCCCTGGCGTACTCAAAGTATTCCTGCTTTACATTGGGGTGCGATATATCTACAAGAAAGGCCTTTTACTTCATCGCTGCTCTCAGCTGGAGGAACTGGCGCAGGCAGGACCGCAGGAATAATATCTCCAGAAATTCCAGAATCATTCAAAATACTTCATTCTTCCTCTACTTTTATTTGGTGTAACGAATACATTTTATCCTGACTTGAAGACCACCCTCAGCTTTGGCTATGTGTTTATGCCATGCTGTGGATATTAATATTATGACGCAGATTTCTTGAATATAAGGTATGAAACATATACATAATACAGGACAATGAAGGGGACCCACCACATACCCTGAGCCGTTCTATGCGCAAAAGCGTCCATATCGGCCCAGCACTTTCGCCGCCTGGTTGGCATTATTTTATGCTAAAGCGACCTCCTCGCTCGGCCTTCATCAATACAACACGCAGAGATGAAAACCGAGCGAGTCGGTCGCACAAAACCTTCATTGTCCCGCGCATATTAATCTTTATTTCAAAAATAACAATACAATATAATGCCAATAATAAAATTTAAATAAAATACATCACCCAAATAAGGCGCAGGACGTAAAAAACACAACCCCTCCGTGGAGGGAAAAAGACATAAAGAAAAATAATAAAAACATAAAAGATTCGTGACCAAAGAAATCATCACCGACGGTTCAAACACTGGTTCAGGAAAAACTACGGAGCAGGGCCCCGTAGGATCTCCCAGCGGGACACCCAAGTTCCAACAAAGTCTTTAAGATGTCTAAAGTTAGACTCATTTCTCACCAGGTCGACATTTGTGGGATGCCGACCTGTCTCAAGCGGCCCGTTTATACCTTCAATCAAGTCCTCTCTAGCATCCCTCAACAGAGCACAATCCCAGAGGATATGTTCCGGGGTCTGGGCCACACGAGCGCAGGCGCACCAAGGGTGAGTGGAGAGTCCAAGATCATGTAATTTGGACCTGAACTCACCATGGCCCGACAGTATTTGTGCTGTGTAGTGATCCAGAGCCGGAAAATACCCTCCGGACCCCTTTCTCTCTTTCACCATCACCCTCGGGAAGAAGGAATGGGTCCATCTCCCAGTGGTGGCGGCGTCCCATCTTTCTTGCCAGACTTCTAACGTAATTAATCTAATTCGTCTGCCCAACTCCCCAGTCCGCTCGTTTTCCAGGAGCCTGAGAGTCCTACCAAAGTAGTCAACTTCCAGGCCCCGCCTCAGATTACGGCGAGCGCTGGTCTCTAAGACCTCCAGATCAGCAGGGAGCACCCCCGCTAATACTGGGAGGGCCTGCCCAGACACAGTCCGATAAGCTCCCGTCCGCGCCAACAGGGGCACTCTCTGACCACTGTTGAGTGCTGCAGCGACCACCCTAGTTCGGAGTCTATGCGACCAGACCTGAGCAGCATACGTGACCTGGGCCACGTATGTAGCCTTATAGACTAGTCGCATAGCAGGCGAACGGATGCCCCACTCTGCAACGCTCATCCTCTTCATGGAGGTGAAGAAGACCCCCGCTCGTTCGGAGATAGTCTTGACATGAGTCAGGAAGGAGCCCGACATATCAAAGGTCACTCCCAGATACTTAACATTTCTTTCAAATTTGATATTTGTGCTTCCCATTTTCACGATCGGATTTCTAACCTGACTCAAGCCACCCGTCATCTTCAAAGCAACCGTTTTCGAAGGCGCCAGAGTAAGCTTGTTTCTTTTGCACCAATCAGTAATCATCTCAATCGACCTATTGCTCTTGTCTTCTAATTCTCTGCGAGTCTGTCCAGAAACGAGCAGTAGAGCATCATCCGCGTAGGCAATAATTATACAACCATCTGGCAACGGCAACAGCAGCAGGTCATCAAACAGGATGTTCCACAGGGTTGGTCCGAGGACCGAGCCCTGTGGATAACCCATGTCCAAGGGCCTAGTGCGAGACACACCACCATAATTAAGGGTCACGGTGCGATCACCGAGGTAGCTTTTGACAATGTCAAAAAGATACCCCGGACACTGCCGGACCTTCAGCTTGGTGAGTATCATCTCCCACCAGGCGTTATCAAAAGCACCCGATATGTCCAAGAAAATCCCAATAACATACTTCTTACTATTATTCTTCACCCACTCTTGCGTGAACATCATGGCATGCTCTGTGGATCTACCCCTAACGAACCCAAACTGACGGTCACAGGCCGGCGAGAGATTTCTCTCAAGCCTATTGCGTACCACCGTTTCAAGTACCTTCCCAAAAACGGGAAGGAGCGTGATCGGGCGATACGCACCTGGATCAGACCGCGGTTTGGAAGTCCCCTTGGGTATGATTGAGAGCACCCCTCTCTTCCATACTGTGGGAAAAAACCCCACACTAAGACATGTATTAATCACAAATAAAACTTCATTTCTGGCACACCTCCATACGTTCTTCGCAATTACGCCCGTTATCTTGTCCACACCGGGGGCCTTCTTAGGACCAAGGTTCCTGAAAATGGCACCCAGCTCAGCCTCCGTTACCGGGGGAGGTTCCCGTGTCTCCAGCAGCATGGAACTAGTTGGGAGACGGGCCAGGGCACGGATAAGCCGATGGTGGTCCCCCTCCCCCTCAGTCCGCTCCAGAGGCACGAGCCTCTCCAGTAGCCCATCCAGAGGAGAGATCAGGTCTTCCGTCGTCCTCCCCCCGAGGGATATTCCGGATAAGAGGGAGACGGGGTTAACGCCACCCCTCCGAACAAGCCCCGTAATCCTCCAAGGATCAGCATTCCCTACCTCGGTCACCCATTGTTGCCAGTGGGCTCGTTTGGCACTGCGGATCGCCACCGTGTAAGCCGATCTGGCCGCACGGAGATTCTCCCTGAGGATCTGTTGCTCCGTAGGAGATACAAGATTCTTTCGGGCAACTCCACAGTTTCTATATGCTCGACGGTAAGCTGCACGCAGCGCCCGTAGATCATTAGACCACCAGCGGGCAGAAAAATTTCCGCTCGGACGGGTTCGACCAATAGCGAGGTCTGCCGATCTAACTACTGCCTCGTTTAGGAGCTCACCAACTAGGGTTGGGTCCCTTGCACTCCTTTCGTATATTCCTCTCAGTTCCTCATTCATAGTCATATCAAAAGCATCCCAATCCACGTCCCTGGACTTGAACATCCACTCGTCTCTTGCAATCCTAGCCGGGGCTCGCGAGAGACGAAAAGTGATCAGACGGTGGTCACAGTTGATGACACCATCTAACACTCTCCAGTTCTTCACGAGTCCCAGCATATTATCTGAACACAGCGAGAGATCAATGAAACTCTCACCACCGGCATACCCCGCAAAAGTTGGCAGCGAACCGGCCTCGTTGAGGATGTTCAGTCCGTAACCGGCAATGAACTCCTCGACGGCGATCCTACGATCGTAGCCGGTATGCTGCCCAGAGTGATCATGCCAGAGGGGAGAACGAGCGTTGAAGTCTCCACAGATCATTACATGTTTCCCTTTCAAGCTGCCCAGGGTACGGGAGAGTCCCAGGATGTGGGGGCCCACGGGGTCACCATACTTGAAGTATACCGAGATAAAGTAAATCTCGATTCCCCCAAGCACGACGGAGACGCACACTCGAAATCTATCGGAGAGGTGTGCCAGGTACAGAGGCTTCATGCGACTACTGTCAACCAGAATCCCCGCACCAGGCGAAACACCCTCCTCGACCATACCGAGGGGCGCCTCGATCCCGGGAGACCTGCTCCGCCAGGTATACTGCTCCTGAATCAGTGTCAGAGATAAGTTAAATTGACTAGTCACCCGCTGCAACTCTAAGGATGCAGCGCGCGAACGGCCAACGTTAACTTGGCCGACTATGATCTCATTAGCCATAGTTGGTCAATTTTACACATAGGTCCACAGCGGCCTGAAATGCGGGGCAGGCCGCATCACCAGTTCTATGGTCTGCCGGTTTTTTAAACCGGGTGCAGGTAGCACACCGGGGTTCAGCATCTTTCTTATTACATTCCTCTTCTTTGTGGCCCTGGTTAGCGCACTGTCGGCACGTCTCTTCTTTTTGTTTACATGACCGCGTTATGTGGCCATACATTTGGCATTTAAAGCATCTCGTAGCGCCCACAAAATCGCGGACGCGACAAGATTGCCAGCCTTCCCTAAGGTATATCCTGCCATCGTCAATTATGATTTTTCTAATAGCCATACACACAGTTTACAGTGTCGCCATCACGGCGGCCGAACATACTGACTCTCTTGGTAGATTTCTTAAACTCTTCTACTGACATGTTTATCTTTCCCTCAATGTTAATTGCATAAAACTCTTGCAAAAGAGTATTTTCATCTAGTGACCTAGGTACGTCATATATGGCAACTTTGGGGAGTCTGCCTTTAGGCTCTATCATCAAGAGACCTTTAGACTCAAGCCTTGGTTTGGCTGCCTTAATGGAATCCAGACCAGTATTAGAGGACGTCTCAAGTAAAACCCCTGCGCCGCGTACGCGCCTCAATCTAACCGGACGGAAACCGTCATCTGTAGGTTTCAACGTGCTCATTACTAAAGTCTTAGTAGCATCGGCTGAGGTGCCCTCGGCCTCTTTGGGGTAAATTATGACGGTGGCAGGAGCGGGCCCAACCTCCCTCATTTCACCTCGAATTTTTATTGCGGCTGCTACGCCAGCATAGGAAGATTTTGGTGGCGTCGAAGGAGCACCCTGCAGGATTCCTTTTGCTAGCTCTTTCACTTCTTCCCTCAAAACTGTAACTTCGTTCTTGAAATCGGAATATACCTCGTCTGGGGTTCCTTTTGTTACTTCATCCAAATTTACTTTAAGCTCAGCAAAGGAGTTGTTCATGCTGGTCCTGAACTCCATAAAGTCATTGTGACTTTTCACAAAGAAAGCTGACCTGTGCTCTTCCAGAGCTCCTCTAAGACGCGCGTTTTCTGCGTTCATTTCTGCGACAAGTGTCAGTAGGTTGGCGGGGGTAGCCGACAATCTCGATTTATGCATAACTGTGATGCGACCTTTATCTTCCGCTAGTACAGTCTGGATTTCATTAGCGATACCGCGGGCCCTCTCCAAAAAATCGATCTCCCGGTCTTTATCGGGGGACCCAGAAATGGGTAACATGGAAGATAATTCCTCTAATTCCGCCCTTTTCTTCTTTGTCGGTCGCCCAACGAAGGCGCTAGCATCTCCGGAG
>JADDOH010001372.1:0-15086 GCA_016648135.1 Agrypnia vestita | reverse complement strand
CTTACGTATGAAATTGGCGTTTTGCCGTACTGGCAAATTTGATCTCAAATATCTTCTCTTTGGTTAGGAATTCCAAATCCAAATTTATACAGCTATTTACTCATGTATTTGTGTTTTGAAAATTATAATTCAGTTGTTTTTTCCTCAATTGTTTTTTTCTTTGCGTCACTCAGTTTACAAAACGAAAAACTTGAAATATCGCGTTATTTACGAGTACGAGTTCCACCGTGGCACCAGTGCTGCAGAAACGGCTCGAAGGATTAGTGATGTGTATGGCGACGGTGCCGCAAAAGAAAACACAGTGCGTTTTTGGTTCCAACGTTTTCGTTCTGGAAATTTCGACCTGCAGAACAAGCTCCGTGGACGGCCGGAGACCAAAGTTGATCATGAAGAATTGAAGGCTATTGTGGAAGCGGATCCATCGCAAACCACATCCGAGTTAGCTGCAGGCTGCGGTGTTAGTGATAAAACTGTTTTAATCCACTTGAAGCAAATTGGTAAGGTGAAAAAGCTTGAAAGGTGGGTACCTCACGAATTGAGTGAAGCAAATCAACAAACGCGCGTTGACTGCTGCGTTGCATTACTCAACCGGCACAATAATGAAGGGATTTTAAATCGAATCATTACCTGTGATGAAAAGTGGATCCTGTACGATAATCGGAAGCGCTCATCGCAATGGCTGAACCCTGCCGAACCAGCCAAACCATGCCCCAAGCGAAAATTGACTCCAAAAAAGTTACTTGTGAGCGTTTTGTGGACTAGTGCTGGTGTCGTTCACTACAGCTTTCTTAAATCTGGCCAGACGATTACGGCAGATGTCTATTGTCAGCAACTGCAAACCATGATGGAAAAGCTAGCTGCTAAACAACCGAGGCTGGTTAATCGCTCTAGGCCACTGCTGCTTCATGATAACGCTAGACCACACACTGCACAACAGACGGCTACCAAATTAGAGGAGCTTCAATTGGAATGTCTAAGACATCCACCGTACTCTCTGGACCTTGCCCCAACAGATTACCATTTTTTTCGAAATTTGGATAACTTCTTGCAAAGGAAAAAATTCAACTCCGATGGGGCAGTCCAAACCGCCTTCAAAGATTTTATTGATTCCCGTCCGAATGGTTTTTTTAGTAAAGGGATCGATGAACTACCTATGAGATGGCAAAAGTGCATAGATAGCAATGGTACATACTTTGATTAAATAAATATATTATAATAAAAAAAATCGGCTTTATGTTCCTCCCATACTAAACGCCAATTTCATATGTAAGGACCTAATATATATATATTATATATATATATATATCTATATATATATATATATATATATATATATATATAAAGAAACCCGTGTTTTCCCACCCGCCAAGTTTTCTCCACAACCACCCACCGGTGGTTATGGTGGTGGATAGCCCTTAATGTCACATAGAAAATATGGGAGTTTGGTGGGGGTGGCTGTGCGTGGGTGGGAGTGAGTGACGAAAATGTGCTTTCTAGCACATTGTTTTGTTACGGGAAGGCCGCAAATGCTTCAGATTGTTTCAAAATAGGCACGCCAACTGTGTCGGTAAGTCTAGAAGGTTCTCGAAAAACCTGCTCTAGGAAGTTCTGGAAGGAAAAGGTTCTAGAAAATTCCCTAAAGTTCTATAAGGTTCTAAACTGAGTGGCGGAATATGTCGGTGTGTCTAGAAGGTTCCTGTATATTCGATTAATTTATTGAAGGTTCTGGAAGGTTCGCGAAAGTTCTATGACGATCCAAACAGTTTACCAAAAATCTACGCCTGCGATGCCGCGCGGGCACAGCTAGTCTATCCTATTCGCCCAAGATTTGCCTTCTTATATACCTACACATTAATTTAATGCTCCCTGTAAAATGGTGAAAAAAATATTTTTGCGAGAAAGAAAAAACCCGAAACACATCAAATTATTTATTCAAAGTGAATTTTAAGATATTCAAAGAAAAATATTCTGCATTTAAAAAAAGTAACCCATAAAAACCAAGTTTTTACTACACTCCCTTTCTTTGTAAAATATAACAATAATTAAGGACGAATTAAAACATATAACATAACACTAAACTTGCAGAAATTTAATATATTTCTAAAATGTCAGATGTTTTGAGATGTCAAGATTTTGATAGATTCAATTATCATCAATATCGTACCATATGAATTTCCAGCGTCAAATGATTTAGTCAGAATCAGATTTGAGTAATGTAGAATTCTTCAAAACTAAGCAGAAATCTAAAAGGAATAAATTATTATTTGATTTATTCCCAAAAAACCCAATTTTGCTGTCATCTGTGAACCAATTGTTTTGTAAATTTTCGAAATTCGTAGTGATGTACCTATTATACCGACGGAGTAATTCAAATTTAGAAAATATTCCGCGACGTTATCGGTCCGCCGCCGCGTTGCTAATCAAACTTTTCTAATGATTCGAATTTGAAAAAACCAATAAAATTTCTAAAAATTCCGGAATTATACTATAATTATTAATTTTTTTTAACGAAAATTTGATAGATCTTCTTGATCGTCGCCACGAGTCTGCTTGCCAAGTTTCAGCTCGATTGGATCACGGGAAAAGGGTCAAAAATCGATTCAAAGTTTTTGTTGACGGCAAGCAAGCAGACGCCACGAGTTAATATAAAGGGAGTAAAAACACTATTTTTACCTAATCTTTTTTCTTGTTGTAAAATCGAAAAATATGGCGTCTGTCATATTTTTTGACAGTTAATTTGATATTTTAAAGGTTGTGTTTGTCTGAAAATTCGAGATGGTACTTCATCTCAAATTTCTAACTTATTTATTCTAACTTATTTCTAGCTTATTAACTGTGTAAATATTATACCACGGCGCCAAGGAGTCGGCGGTTTTTGCTCTTTTTTGTTCGTACAAACAAACTTTTCGCTTTATAGTTAAGATATTCCTACCTTTTCTCAGATATCGTCAGAAATTACAAATAACACTCGTAACTGTCTACAAATCAATTTCACTCTGATATGGCCCAGTCTGACAGTAAATAATGAACCTGATTTTCTGCCTGCTACCACAGATCATGTTTGATCTTGGACCTCTTCCCACTGCAAACCCAACTGGCTAGGGTAGCTGTTTGACTAGCACAGGAAGCGCGAGCTCTTGGTCTCGAAAATAAAATGATAAAACATTGAAAAGCGGTATGCCATCTTTTTTCGTATGCCACGGCTACATATAATAAGCTTCAGCAGACTTTGAGAACGAAGTTTTGCGAAGAGCACAAGCCTTCTGATGAATCTTCTGGTTTGTGTCTTCTGGGGTATTATTCCGTGTTATTACGACCTTTCTGGCTGACGTTTCGGATCCCATCGCAGGGTCCATTATCAGGGCTGATGTGTTATTGTGAGTGTTGGTGTTGTGGTTAAGTATTGGCTTGAAATACGGTGTCGAAAGCAGGGCGAGAACGTTGTCAGTGTTGTGTTAAGTATTGGCTAGCAATACCGTGTCGAAAGCTTGGTGTTTCTGTGTTTATGTGTTACGTGGCAATATCGTATCGGAGTCGTGTGTTGTCTTGTGTGTTTGTATGTTTCATCTATTGTCTGATCACTATATCTGCAGAAACTACGACGAGATTGACTTTGAAGCGCCGGATACCGTGATGTTTTTAATTTGAGACCATCATCTCTAATAATATTTCAAAAAAAAAACACAAGCCTTCCGTTCGCATAAAATTATTTCTGAAGGCAGAACTAATCTTGAAGACAAACGCCACAGACTGGGAGAATATGTACAATACGAGTATGTTCAAAAATCAATAGTGAAAGTGATTTGCAGTAGAATTAAACATAAATCAGGACACTGTTTTTCTGATACATGCGTTCCGATATTACTGATACTGAATGAAAATCTGAAAATGAAAAATTTGCACCAAATGGATTCCAGAAATTTCACACCTCGCCGTTCCTTGCTGCACTGTATGTATGCTAGTTTTTACGTCCAACAGCATGGTAGCACTTTTGTAGTGAAATGTTCCAGACACCGATCCAGGCAACTCCAAGCTGCCATCTACACCAAAAATCTATAAATAAGGGACGACGAAAAGTCGCACCAATTAGTAAATCAATCCCTCTTCCTTGTTGCGATGAGCCACACACATTGCTTCAAATCCTTCCTTGTAATATAGCTTGTAACAAATCTCAACTGTTAGATTAAGACTTGAAAATACGTGAAATATTTAAGTAAAATCTCAATGTGAAATACTTTGTGTAAAGACAACAGAACAGAAAGTACGAAT
The DNA here is from genome assembly GCA_016648135.1 of Agrypnia vestita. Classification (NCBI taxonomy): domain Eukaryota; kingdom Metazoa; phylum Arthropoda; class Insecta; order Trichoptera; family Phryganeidae; genus Agrypnia; species Agrypnia vestita. The sequence continues at coordinate 10,817 of JADDOH010001372.1, read as the reverse complement.
GTTTTATTTAGAGAAATCTACGCCATCACTCCGACCTCCTTTCGCTGATCTACAGTAAGTGCCGGTAATAATCTACAACACGCGACATAATTAAACGATGCCATTTTGAAACAACAAGGTAACACACGTCCGAAACCAAATTTAAATTTTCCAAGGGAAATTCTATGAAAGAGATCATTGATTACCTATATAGGTAGTTGTTCAAAAATGTAAATAAAATTTGTTTACGAACCATTCTCATCACTTTATTTTCAGGCTTTGTATTATATTTCCACAAATACTGTATATAATTATTGTATGGGAGATCAATTGTGCATTGAATAGTAAACAGCTGTCTTTATAAATATGATACGTGCTGTATTTATCTTGCCTAAGGGTGGGCCAGTACCTAGGGTCGCTCCTGGTACTAATAAGTAAGCATCTATTGTTTTTTTTTACAAAATAATCAGGATGTTAATTACACAGACAGACGGGAACTGTTCCACTGGGGTTAAACTGAACTCGAAGGGTGAAATACAAAACTGACAATGTATCTACTGTTATACTATAATAAAAGACTCCGTATGCCAATGTAGTAGTAAAGACGATGTACAGTACAGTCTAGAAAAATGATGAAAGATATAAGGGGGAATATAATGAATATGTTTATTATGTGCACAGGTGAATTATTTCAATATTCCAGGGATTAGACTAACAATTATGGCGATTTCTCCCATCTCCCATGGAAGGCTACTAGAAAATATATAGGTAGTTATTTCTTTCTTGTATTATCCGTGTGCCATAAACTACATTAGACTATAAACCGAATTGATACCATTCTGTCAGTTGTTTCCTGAATTGATACATAATTTTATTTATATCTCTTTTGGTACCTTCACGTTTGTGTTTACTGGGGTATTATGCCGTGTTGTTACGACCTTTCGGGCCGACGTTTCGGATCCCATTGCAGGGTCCATCATCAGGGCTGATGTGTTGTCTTGAATGTTGGTGTTGTGGTTAAGTATCGGCTTGCAATACCGTGCCGAAGTCATGATGTGTTGTATTGTGTTGTATGTATGATTCATCTGTTGTCTGATCACTATCTCTGCGGAGTCTGCGACGAGAATGACTTTGAAGCGCCGGATACCAAGATGTTTTTAATTTGAGACCCATCATCTCTATTAATGTTTATCGGATGCTTGTAGATTTCTAGTGCTTCCTTGATAAGACGCGCATGGTGACTCTCTTAGGCTTTCCAAGGATTTTCGGTTCGAATGCAAAATGATGGCCGGTATCCAGAAAATGCTCAGCCAGTGCTGATTTTTCTGGATGACCGAGTTTGCATGCCCGTTTGTGCTCGTTGACCCTTTTGGAAATGGTACGCGCTCGGAACATGGAAACGAAAACGGAAATGGAAAATGGAAACGTCGGCCCGAAAGGTCGTAACAACACGGCATAATACCCCAGTAAACACAAACGAGAAGATTCTGAGTGGCCGTGAAAACCTAAGAACATTCTCTTTTGGTACTTTTGGTATTTTGTTGGAAAAATTGTTGTTTTAAATATAAATTGCAGTACCATTAACTTTTTGTTTTCTTGCGCTCTAGTATGCTTTGACTATGTGAGTCAATTTTATTGTTGTGTTGGTATTTTGATATCACTTTGGTGAATAGTTTTTTTAATATTTAATACCTTAAACTGTCTGAATAGTGGTTCAGATTCGTGTTGGTATTGTTTTTTATATATGATCCTGAGTATTATTATCAATTGGTTATACGATGTTACAACAGCACCATCCCATCCTGTTATTCCATATTCTATCTGGCACAAGGCAGTAAGTTAGAATATGGGGGAATATCAATATGTTTCAGTTATTATATTTCCTATTTCTAATCCTGAATCAAATGTTTAATTAATCTTATTCTTGTGCTTTATCCGTTCAACAGACGTTGGATTTCGTCACTTTAATGACTGCGGCCCGATATAGCTCTACAGCAGACTGTCAAACCATGGTCTTAGATGTTTCATTCACGATTCCAGGGTCCCGATTCCCTTCTTCTTCTTCTTCTCGTGCCCCGTCCGTTTACCGGACGTTGGCTATCATGTTGGCTATGCGGACTTTGTTTACTGCGGCCCGGAACAGCTCCACAGTAGACTGGCCAAACCACTGACTCAAGTTTTTCAGCCATGAAGTCTTCCTTCTTCCAGGGCCCCGACTTCCGGCAATCTTTCCCTGCATTATGAGATGCAAGATCTCGTATTTCTCTGGATGTCTCATCATCCCTCCTTCCCCCATTCCTCCATCACATTTCCCAACTTCCGACAATCTTTCCCTGCTTTACCTATAATGTGCAAGATTTCGTTCTTCCCTGGATGTCTCATCACGTGTCCGAGATATTGAAGTTTCAGGATTTTTATTGATTTACTTTTTTAATTATCCAAACCGTAACATTCATTCGTAACTCTGTTCATCCGTCTTATTTTGAGTATTCTTCAATATATCCACATCTCGAATGCTTCAAGTTGCCTAATCAATTCTTCGATAAGCGTCCGTGCTTCCATTCTATAAAACGATATCGAGAGCGCGTAACATCCGAGTGTTTAATACAAAGTTATTCGTTGAAATTATCACACAAAATATTCGCTCCGCCGATAGTTCGCTTTGATAATAATGAAAATCGCGTATCGGTAAATCCAGAATCGGAAGCTACGGAAGTGTGCACCGATGTTAAGAGGGGCATAAATACGATATTCAATTTGGCGAGATCAGATGAAGCCGTTATGGGCCTGATAAAAGGGCGAAGGTCTCGGCTGATGGGGAAATAACGCGGAGAGAACGTGCCGAGTATCGACGTGTTTCCGCCGATGTTTTTTTCACGATATACAATTTTCCGATGATGGAAAAAGTGACGAACGAAAAATGAAAGCGTGTCGAGAAATTTAATTAATGGCGAAAAAATGTTTCTCCTCCTTTGTTAGATGGCTATTTCGAGATTTTTTAATCAAAGGCCCGGCCTGGCGATGTAGTGCAGGAGACTTTGATTCGATTACAGTTCAAAAGATTTATTTTCTGAGTGAAATATCTATTTTAATAATTGTCAGACTAAGAACGAGGTATCGCAGAAAGTAGACAACTTCAAGGAATCAAGGTAAATATTTTATAACAAAATGACGAAAAGTTCTATGATATTTATAACAAACCTAACCTAACCTAATCTAACCTGTGTTAATTTTAGAGTTAATTTTATACTTTTATAGTTAGTTTGAATTTCAGTTTTACATTAGTTAGAAATTGTACTGTCTTAACTGTTTATAAATCAAAACACGTACATAATTCTCTTCAACATAAAGGATTTTATTTTTTTTTAAATATTTGATATCTCGTTTCTTTAAATTTTTATTGGTCATGGCGTCGCACAGTGGTTGAAAATTGGAATCTGAGCGAGTGAAACTCGAAAACCGAAGGTCGTGTTGAAAATAAAATTTATACAGCGAAACCTAATTCCGTGGATAATAAAGTACCACTAATATTTTACTAACTGGCATAAACTCCTCTAGTCTAGTCTAGTTTTTGATAGTCGGTTACGTATTCTTATAGCATATTCATCAGTTTATTGTTTTATATGATGAGGTTATGATGACAGCTGCGTATCTATTTATTTTAACGAGTTTATCAAAACGTAAGAGGAGAAAAAGGTGGTGGATGAAAAATTATTTAATGCAAAAAGAAAGAAGGATGGATATTCTATGCGATCTTCGAATATCTGACGGATCTTTTGTTAATTTCACTCGAATGACAACAACTGGTTTTGACAATTTATTACGAATAATCGGGCCTTCCATAGCCAAGCAAGACAATATTAAGGAACGGTGTTTTTTATTTTTTTTATAATTTTATTTTTATATTCACGGTTTGAAGTGTCCCACAAAATTGTACGGCGATGAGTTATCAGTTGACAGATACAGCGCATGCGCATTCACTTGTAAACATACCACGTGATACTGACGCGCAGCCCGATGTCCCCGTGAGCTCGCTCGAGTACCGTGCGCGTGGCAACGTTTCCGCGGCACGTAGAAATGCCCCGCTATGTTGTGCGCGACGTCGCGAAACAGCGCGCGACGTTGCAACGTCACGTAGACTCTATGCCGCGCGTGATGTTGAGAGATAATTTGTCCCCTAGTGAATAAATTCAACATTAAACTGCGAAGCGATGGCTGGCTCGTTTTCATAGAAAAAGTTAAATAACTTAGAGAGAACCTTTGTTCTTATATTAAAGTAACAAACTGGACATTATTTACAATAATAATAATTAAGAAAATATTTGCATTAATCGATAGGCCGCGGCCAAAGAAAAACGTTTGTAGTGTCCTAGGCGAGACAAACTTTTAATGAGTATTTATATGTAACTACGCATATTTTTTTATACTTATAAAGTTTACTTCATTATCTTGAATCCGTACTAAGATAATTAAAAAATGTTCTATATTAATAAAGTTATAGATTTTTATTAAATTGACCAGCCAGGGATTGACTTGAGGCCTCAAAAACTACATTCAAATTCGATTTTTTTTACATACGTAACTAATACACCTACAAAATTTATTTTACTATCATTGTTTATGGCATAGGTATTAGGGATGGGTCGTCGACGTATTTACCGTCGACGAAACGAGACCGTCAACTAGTTGAATTCGTCAACTAGTTGACGCGTTAACTTCGTTACGCGGACGTCGCGGACGTTCTATCTAAACATCGGGACGATGGTCAACTGTCTACGGTTCGACGCGACGCTGCTCGACGGCTCAACCGTTGGCTATTTTTATTACGTTAATTTTTAAAATTTAAAGAAGTTCGAAGGAATATAGTTTCGGGGAAAGTAAAACCGCTACTTGTGCTTATATGTAAAAAGAAATATTGTATTATTTATTTGTTATTATTATATATTGTATTATTTAGGCACATTATATGCTTTTACATATTGTTTTATATACTTCTTTCTATATATAATAAAGAAAGAAGTAGGTATACACAACAACAGGTGTAAGCAGTAAAATATTATTTCAATAAAAAATAAAATAATTAAACAGAATTGTTTTATTTTATACAGCATAAAATTGGGAATTCACCGAAACGTCGCACATGCACATCGCAAAAAATTAAGTAAAAAATAATAGATAATAGCTTATTAAGCCTATCTCGCCCTACGCATGCATTCAAATTTCAAGTCTCTGTCATAGTTCGTGTACACAGATATGCACTCTATGGTCGTGTACTTTAGAGTTGAAATGAAATTACCCATCGAGCCGTCTATGGCGTCTACAAGTCGACAGCGAGAGATGAGAGAGAAATAAACGGAGACGTTTTGTCTTGCTCTCGCTCGTTGCTTTGCATTACGTTGAATCTCGAATCGTCCACCGACCACGTCGTCCGCCGTCCACCGTCTACGAATTCAACTAGTCCATGCGATAAACGTAAACCGTCGACGCGTCGATGCAACGTCAACGGTCGATTTCAACTAGTCCGTCCATTCAACGCCCATCCCTAATAGGTATAGGTCTTTTCATATAAGCTTGCAACTGAGTTAGTGTGGGTACAGTGCGTAATACGCGCATTTTTTCATTGTGTTTAGTTTACAAATACGAGAGGGGTGTATCTGTAAACTTAACACAACGAAACATGCGCGTATTATTACGCACTGTGTGATAGTTTGTAAAAAATAGTGTTTGTTTTATATTTCAACAGATGGCTCTGTGGTGTTAATAAATTATTTATATAATCTTTATTATTTTAATTATCTTAATTTACCGCTGAGGATTTGTTTCTACTCATATATTGTTTATATCCGTCACTGCATTTAATTAAATGTATAGAAAAAACCGTGATGTGAAAACAAAAGCATATTTGTTCGTATTTAGGATGTTTTGGTTACTTGTAATCGCACTAGGTACCCACTTTTGACACTAGTACACTTTTTTATTATTATTTAAAGTTATGTATTAATGAGCACTTTATGTACGATAACATTTTTCCGTATTTATTGCGGCATAAGTTACTTTATTACACTGTTTTTTGTTAATTTGTGTCACTTGCACATATAATTTAATTTAATTTACAGGATGATACAGCCATGTATTCACTAGGGGACAAATCGCGAAACATCGGAATCGGAAATGTCGCATCAACATCTACGCTCATGTTTCGGGGACAATGACGCGGTCATTTGACGTGTACACACCGGGACTCGCATATCTTGTCCCGGAAATGTCACCCGATGAGGTTATGATGACAGCTGCGGTATCTCATTTGGCGAAAACGGGGTTCCGCGCAATTCGAAATGTTTTTTTGGGTCGCAATTTCAAATTAACGAGGTTTTACTGTAGTAAATTGAATATTATTAAAAACAAGGTCCTTTTTGCAAATAATTATTGTTTTCCACACGTCGCGGAAATGTCGCCCTATGAGGTTATGATAACAGCCGCGTATCTGTTTATGTTAATGAGTTTATCGAAACGTAAGAGGAGAAAAAAGGGGAGAGTGCGAAATTATTTACTGCAAAGAGAAAGAAGGACGGACATTCTATGCGATCTTCGATCGATACAGCTCGATGAGTTCAAGAACGATTTCGTTTCCCCGCATTGTCATCTTGACAGATGCAGCGCATGCGTATTCACTTGTAAACATAGCACGTGGTACTGACGCTCCGCGGAATGTTGCAGTGAGCTCGCTTGGGTACCGTGCGCATGGCAACGTTGCCACGGCACGTAGAAATGCCGCGCTATGTTGTGCGCGACGTCGCGGAACAGTGCACGACGTTGCAACGTCACGTAGACTCTATGCCGCGCGTGCTGTTGCGGGACAATTTGTCCCCTAGTGAATACATGGCTTTAATTTATTTAGGGGTAACCCGCGTCAAAATACGGTCCTCAGAAGGACCATTCATCAACAAAGCGCATCACAAAGAGCCAGACAAATGCCATTAAGGCCAACAACGGCCGGGAACACCCAATATTTAAAATGAAATTCCCAAAAACCATTAAGGCCAATAATGACCAAAGTACCTAATTTAGATTTTGACTTGCCAGACCTCACTTGGTAATAAGCTTCCGATACGGCACCCTGAAGATGCCTGTTGTGATTCAAGCGAAACGTAGGTTGACTAATGGTCCTTCTGAGGACCAGAATTTGACGCGGGTTCACCACTTCAGGTGAGATATGTATAAAAAATTTTATCTGCATTCAAAATGCTCTGAAATCAACCCCCATCTCTTATGCTGCACTTCCTCAGGTCTCAGAATTTTATTACTTTTGTTTTGCAAAAAGTCAAGATGCTCTAGCTCACAAAACATTTCGCAAATTTCTCTACAAAATATAATAATTCTTTGTGCAATTATTTTAGTGCGCTGCAGTTTTCAATTTATACCTGCACAAAGAAAACGCAGATGAATTTATATTTGTATTTTATATTTTTGATACCGATTTCTTGTGTCATTACATAAAACATTTTTATTTAAAATACTTTATGCATGTTTATAATATCAGATGTATTTTATTTTGTAATCAATATTATACCTCGATATGGTTTACCTCCGAAGAACAGAATACGTCATTATGGTTCTAATGCCCATTGATGAGATTTTTAACTCGGAATATTTCTGAGATACTGATTTTACTTCCTAGAGATATTCTTTGGAAACAAATCTCGCAATTATCGTGTACTCACCGTGTTTTAGAAATTCACACTCACTTCACACACACTTTACTTCAACGTTAAATGTCAGTCCATTGACCGTTGATCTTCGTTAGTGAATTTTAATCTCCCCAGCAACAGTTAAGATGATGAAATATTCATAGCTAAATGCTCCGCTTTAAGTAACTTTTGTTCATGTGTTTGAGTTTTAATGTTTTTCTATCTCAAGTTGATTTCTGAGTTTACTTCCAGATAAAATCACTTTGTACTGATATATCAACTTCATCTCGGTAAGCATGTCTCAGACTGGATATCAGTAGTATGGATACGGAAGAAAATAAATGTAGAAACTAAAAAAAAAGATTTTAAAAAATAAAACTGATTAATTGTATAGGAAAAAAAAATCTTTTGAAATATTTTTTTGCCAGAATTAAACATTTAAACAGAAATAGGAAAATTAGTATTAAGCATCTCAGTCGAACAAAAATGTTTCTTTAAAATAATTTTCTTTTTTTATTTCGTATACAGAATACATTCGACATTCATAAATTGCATTTTTTATCCTGCCTGAACGGAAATCGAACATGTCAGCACATTAATTGTACGCAATAATGGTGATTTCAAAATATTTTGAATCTCTTAAATCGTTGTTCAACAAAACTATAAACATAATACTAACTAAACATTTAAACATATTGCGTCGACATAAATGTAATGTAAATTCTGCAATATTATTGTAAAATTGGATAGTGGATTTGGTATTTTCCCAGTCTAGTTCCATTGTACACCGACGAATAATTGCAATTGCAATGTACATTATAACATAATACTGTGCATTATGCAAATTATATATATTTTCACAAATTGCAATCTAAAATAGACATGCATTATTAATTTATATGATTACATCAAAACTTTGGATGACCATAAAATAAATTTATATCAAGTTCAGAATTTCTACAAATAATCAGATTACATTTGAAAAATTTTACAAAAAATTAATTAAAATTATATATAACATGTGAACTGCAATTTTATGCAACACTGATATATTTATTTTCCTTGATTCTTGATAAACTGAATTGTGAAAGGTTCAAAATATATATTTTTAAAATCAAAAAATTAGAGACGCGTCCGCGGAATACGCGTAGTAACAATATTTTTACTGTTTTCAAGCTAACTGTGCTATACAAAATAGGACTCACTTTAATTGTCTCGAATATGGCTCGAACTTCGGTCACTGGATTACTAGGCGAGTATCTCAGCCACCAGACTGACAAGCTACTAGTGTTTTAGAGATATACAAATTTTGAGGTCACTGGGCTTGAAATATAGTCATATTTTTAAATTATCTCTGTTACTTAGATAATAATTTATCGGCTAACTTAACTTCGTTAATTTATCACGTATGGACACATTTTACAAAAAAAAAAAACTAAAAGAGAAATTCCGGTCGTATCAACTTGGTTTATTGTAATCTTTTATTTACCCTTTCGATTATTGCGTTCTCCACATATCACACATCCCTTGCAACAATGTGCAATACAAAACTAAATGAAGACACTAAATAATATATATTTACATATATATTAATTAGTGTCTTCATATATATAGACATAAATATATTTTTTTACCGGTTAAGGAGATGCGGTGGTGGCGCGTTGGTGCTTGCACGTCCGAGGTTCTTCTTCAGCCGTGTAATTTGTTTTTTTAGCCGTGTATTCGAAATTACGGACGCCACAGAAAGTTACGGACAGACAACGAAATTATTATTATTGAAATTAATATTTGAATCAATCATTCACAGTGAGGGTGTATATTGTATGGAAAAAAGTAACGATATTTTCCAACCAAATTATTTCATTAATGTGTTCCATTGTTATTTATTATTAAAGGTAATATTTTTCATTTATTATTTCACAAAATTTTGACCATTATAAGTGCACTGAAGGTAAGGTCTGGTTAATTAAAAAAAGCTTATTTATTATAATTATTTTACTTTTTGTAGTTTTATTCTGGGCTCTATTGTCGGTGCGCAGCTGTCGGGGTTGTACTGTGCGCAGTTGTCTGCGGGTGACTGCCGAGGTGCATAAAATGCACGCTTAATACATTTATTAAATCTCCACTTATAAGCTCTATTAATGTTATTTATGTCGTATATATATATATATATATATATATATATATATACATAAATATTTGTATACTTAGAAGTATACAAATCAACCATTTTATTACGAAGGTGCATTTTTTAATTTCGATTACCAGTACTTTGAAAATTAGAATAGCAGGTAACACAATTATAATTAAAATTTGAATATTATGTTAAAAAGTCACATATTTTTTTATTATTTCAATTTATTTATTTTTTAATAATGGCAATTAAAAACTGTTTGAGGCGGGTAATTACGGTGTTAGTTGAAAAAATAATTATATGCAAATAATCAACTTTTAATATTTATATTATGCAGCCCTCTATGAACATCCTTGATGATCGTTCTGGGGCGGATTTTAAATACTAGTATTAAGACTTATAAAAACGTCTATGGTGGGAAATAAGGGGAACAACAGAATGCTTGATTATTATGTATACAGGAAATAAAGCAACTATCGATGATCATGCAATACATTGTATTATTTAGGGTTTGGTTATGCGGTCTTCACTAAAATATACATGTATTTAAGTCATCTTAATTACTCTACAAACTTTTTTGGAATAATTCAAAATGTCTTTAAAATATTGTTTGCATAGATAATATATTAGGTATTTTCTTCTAGTTCTTGTAATATGGCTTCTCAGCATTTGTTTCCAGGTAAAACACTCCAGTTCTGTGAAAACAAAGATCAAAAATCCATTAGAAATTTGTAATAAAATTTAAAGTCACATTTTCTTTAAGGATTAACATTATATATTATTATAATATAATAAATATTTTCATCCATAGTCGTACAATCTATGTACTTTTTAAGAAAATTCTGTATCATTAAATATAATCGAAATGGCTGACAAATTCAATTTAAATAGAATTGAAGTGAAACACAAATTTACCTGGCTTTGGGTTTAGTGCCTCCCATATACAGCTGCGAAAGGTTGGCACAGGTTCCACTTTCAAGTTCATCGTAGCTATTGCACTCGTTTGCTACAAAGAA
>JADDOH010001371.1:0-112330 GCA_016648135.1 Agrypnia vestita | reverse complement strand
AGACTTCTATAATTTATCTAATTAACGATTATCCTTCTGTGGACAGAATTCAGTAAGTGTGTTCTTAGAACGTAAATATAAAGATACATTGTCAAATTGTATTTTATTTTAATAAAGTTATGTTACAATATGCACTATTTTATTACATCTATTGTATATTCATATTATTTCTTGTAAAAGCCTTTTGGTCTTAAATAAATAGATAAAATATTAAACCCAAAAGTTTTATTATTAACTGGACTGGGATTCCTGGATTCCCTAACCATTAAAAACTTATTCTGACTACGGTACACAGCCCTGCAGAATGTGTGAATAAATATGTATCGTCGCCGATAAATTCCTAGTAAACTTGACGATATTTATATCTCGCGAAATTGCCATCTTATTGATTTATCCATTTCCCAGTCGCCATTTGCACGTGTTAAAGCTTCCTATTGGTCGACAGACGACGCTCCAACTGTCACTTGTCTTGGCAGGTCACCATTTGGCTACCATCGTGCGACACTTCCCTGAAATCTGGCGTCATCGGGTATAAAAAGATTCATAAATTAAAACACTGCAGTCAACCAGGGATGTGATATATTTCAACCGTAACACTGAATTTTAAATTTTCAGCCATTCAATAGGCATGATGACAGATTTTAAAATAAACCTTCTATAATGTAGGTGCACGTCTATTATTATCAAAAATAACATTATTTGAGTAATAAACTAAGTTTTTACGCAAGTAATTGCATTTTCATCCCCATATTCTTAATTTCGCGCAAAAACGCCCACAGGTGTCTAGCATCTACGTGACGTCAAGCCTAAGTAAACATTGCATTGTTCAAGAGACACAGTGACAGTACTTAGGCGTGACGTCATTCACTCTGGTCGGTGTTTCAGTTAAAATGGCCACATGCAGAATTTTATTATTTTATTTTATTGAAAATCTTATTGATCTCAATCTGTATATTACAACTGGATCATTTTTTAGAATCCTTTCAAAATATTTTCTTCTCTAAAATCACTTATTCTTTAATACTGTCGTCATACCTATTTTACTTCATTTTAACAGGCGGCTAAAAACATCCCGAACAGGATTAAAAGCCTTAAATGCATCCTGTATTCACGTGAATAAAAATTGCGTAAACAGGTGACAATAAATAATCTTTTATTTCATTCATCCCGAATTTACTTCCAGGTTGAAATTATTTAATTATTAAAAAACTAGTTACACCCGTGAAAAATCACGGGACATAATAATCGCAGAATTTTGAATTTGAATGAAAATTCCTAAATAGAAAACTATTTATTTTTGATATTGACTATATTCGCTGAAACTAAATATAGTAATTGCGTTGTCTGTCTGTCGATCCGTAATATCTGAAACTTGCTGGAATTACAACTTCAGACAATCAAGAGTGTGACCTGCAATCAGCGCGCAGCTCAAGCAACATGCAAAGGTCGCCCCACCAAATCACAGTCTTGTTATTTTTATATTTTTGTTTTATTATGTTTAGTTTTAGGTTTAAGAGAATAAAGTCAAATTTAAAACAATTGGTTTTCTATTTATGAATTTTCGATATTAAAATCCTGCAATCTTGTGGCCCATGATTTATCACGGGTGTACCTACAGCTAGTAAATTAATGAAACATGTGGAGCCATAATAGCAATAAATTATTTTTGTTACTGTCATCTCCGTCATGTTTATAATATAGATATTGAAAGTACTACTAATCCTTTGATATTAAAAATATTAATTCTATTCTTTATTTGCCTGCTAGTTGTCCTGACGAAGAAACAGGTACCTACATCTCGAAACTGGTAGACTAAAAATCTCAGTAGGTGGTTATATACTAACATAACTATCTAACTAACTAACTAACCATCATGCCATTTTCCCACAGGGATAGTCAGAGAGGATAGAATAGCATATTCTTCTATCTTGACAAACCACTTTTTCTTCGGTTACATTCATACTCTTCTCTTGACGAGGCTTTTAACAGGGCCATCCTCCAATACTTGGAGTATCTAATCGTGCCAGGTCTTTTGCGGACGCCTTCAATTCCTGTTGCACACAAACACTCGCATTTTTTAAATATTTTCCGTATATTTTCTTAACTATCATTTCATCACTCATACGTTCTACATAACCAAACCATCTCAGCACTCCTTTCTTTATTCTATCTACCACACTGCAGCCAGCATTACATTCCCTTTTGTACTTCTAATTTGTTCATTTCTTACTCTGTCGACCAAAGATTTACCACGCAAGGGTCTGTGACCCGCATTCAGTCTACTTATATTATATTAATTAAGATACTTTGGTTTTCCGGTTTTTAATTCAACATACGTTTATGCAGAAAATCTTATAATTCGGAATTTTTCATTTTCGCATGTTAGTGTTTTTCCAGGTTATTCGCGTAAGGCCGCGAGCTCATCTCTCGCGGAGTCGTAAACCTCCCGCGTCCAAACAAAATTGCTTTTCTCGGAAAAGTTACGATTCTCGAAACAACAGCACATTAGCCGGCATCTCCGCTTTCCAGAGGAACAATCGAACGCGACCACGTATACGCTTCATTAAACTTGTCTCTAAATAATAATCCCTGGAACGGGCCGCCAGCCGCTCGCGTTCCCGTTTTTATTGCACCCAATAAACTCCCCTCAGATTGCGGTAGGCACCGTGCGGCCGGCTTGTAGGCTACGCCCACGAACAACTACTCGGACACGCAAAATGAGCACACAACGCAAAAAGGTATAAAACAAATTAATAAAATAAGTCATGAGAGCTGTTTTGGTCATGCGAAATGTATAAGCGAGGAAAGGATAATAAAGAAAATATGAGGCGAATGTTAAGGGTATCAGGAAAAGACGCCATCCGCGAAAGATTCGGCAAGATTAATTTTCTTTTTCTTATTTTAAAAAAAATAGAGATGTGACACGGAATGCCTGTCGCATTAATATTTTTTTTATAATAAAAATAAAGATGAATAATTTCTATAGCGCCATTTTCGTAAAAAATTACCTCAAGAGCGCTTTACACTAACATTGTTTAGTCCTACACCAATATTTAATTTAGGAAATGTTTTTACAAAAGGTATTTTTTAATTTTTTTTTTAAACACTGTTTCTGATGCGCTATTCCGTATTACGGAGGAGAGATAATTCTACGTCTTTGGGCCTGCCAATGCAAATACCGTTCACTCAACTTAATCTTCTAGTAGTGTATGGTTGATTCTACAACCGTTCCTACAGCTGAAGTAGTGGCTGACCTCATAGTTGGGCGTTTACTATTTAAGTCGTCTGGGATGCAGAGCTCTTGAAGATACAGAGTCGCCATGTAAAGTGTCGCCTTGTACATTAAACAACACAACTTAAACTAGACTCTTTGAGAAAAACGAAGCCAATGCAGGTCATGAAAAGGGGATGTTATGTGCGAGAATTTTGATGCTCCATATTCTTGCTGCCGCGTTGAGAATGGGAATGTAGTCTATTCAGCTGAAATTTTGAAACACCAGCATAAATGCTATTACAATAGTCCACATGTTCCTAACAACACAAGTTATTATATTCTCAATTACTATACTATTCTCAAACTTAACTTAAAGCCTGTTCTATGAAAGTAAGACTAACTTGCTAGTATCCTAGAATAGGACTCGAACCACTGACCATCAGATCACTAGGCGAACGTAATGACCACTACTCCAACAAGCTAGCAGTTAAACAAATATTGGAAGAAGGCCCAATTAACACTAATTTATGCAATATATATTGTGTATCCGCCCTGATGAAGTTACAGTTGTATCAAAACTGGTTAACGTTAAAAACACCCTGATCAATGTGGCTTACAATTTTTTTTTTGAAATTCATTATTATGTTCACCTGCACAGTTTAAGATATAGTAGTAATAATATGTCTTTATTTCAGCTAGTATGACAATAGATTCTCACCTTGCTATATAGATATATACATACCTACAAGTAAAAATAGAAAAGAACTGAAAAACATCGAAATTGAAAATAGAAAATTCACTGAACATCATCAAATTCTTTCATTTTATCCCATAAAATATTAATTTCAGTCTCCTTCAAAGTAATCCCCGTCAAATGTCAAACTCTTGTATCAGCGCTTTTTTTAATCTTCGAATCACTTCTGGAATACAATTTTCAGTTTTACTCTTTCAGCGATTTCGTCTTTATCTTCTCAATATTGTAAAAATGGTCCTTTTATACAGGATGTCCTGTATCTCAACATCAAGCCGAAATCGGATGATAGGCCAAGTCATAATAGTTATCAGAAAAATATTTGAAAAAATTTAAGTCGAGTTTTTAAAACATTATAAGTATTTAAAAAAAACTCTAAAAAAATCTACACCCTGTGACAGTCTTTTCACTCCTGTTGCTACAAATCTTTATTTTTATTCATTTTTTTATTATAATGTAATCCTGAATAATGCTTCTGTAAACTTTTGTCCAAAATTCAAAGCTAACTGCTCCAGCTTGTAAGAAAATGTCACATTTTAACCAAGCCAAGTATTCAAAATCAATACTTTGCCCAGTTTTAAGTGACGTTTGTTATTAAGTGAAGTTTTTTTTAATTTTTTAAAATATTTTTCTGATTACTATGATGACTTGACCTATCACCCGATTTCGGATTGACGTCAAGATACGGGACACGCTGTATATGTTTTAATCTTCAAATAAGAAAAACTCAAGAGCAGGGGACCATGCCTGGCGAAAACGAAGGCTGAGGTATTATAATTAGTGTCGATTTTGGCCAGAAATTTAGAATAGCCTTTTCTGCAGACGACAAAGTAAGCATCCGATATTGCTACCAGTGACAAGATACCATAGGGTTATATGTACCAATAAAACAACAATAAAGTATTTCGTACATGTACTAAGAACTTATACATCCATGGAACAAAGATGCATACGCACATTCTGTTCAGCTATGTTTCAACTCAAGGTATTCAACGGATAAAAAATCTAAAATGTATCCACGTTGCACCGAATTGCATCTTGCTCGAATAAAAAAGACAAAAGAAAACAGTCAGCGTATAATTTAATCACCATAATAACAAATTACTATTCAATTTTAATAGCACAATTTAACCAATAGTAATTCTTATAAGTAATGTCGTCATTTATAAGAATTGCTACTGGTAAAATCATAACTCATGAAACTGCTGTATTTTTTTTCGACTAGTTGCAACCCATCAAAAATGGCGGTGTTTTTACATGTCGGTTCCTAAGGCATAAGTATTTATTTATTTATATAAAAAAGAAAAAAAATTAACGTAAAAATTAAAAAAAACTGAATCGGACGGACAGACAGACAACAAAATTATTATTTACTGATTAGTGGGTCGTGGCTACATGGTGTGAAAATTCCGTACTACGATTTACGCGCATTTAGTTGCATAAAATTTCACCTCCAAGAAGTATAACTTCAACTATTGGACTAATAGATTACGAGAAAGTAGAAAATTCGCCTATTTTTTACTCCCTTTATATTAAATCGTGGCGTCTGCTTGCTCGCTTGCCGGCTTGCCGTCAAAAAAAACTTTGAATCGATTTTTGACCCCTTTCCCGCGATCCAATCGAGCTGAAACTTGGCAAGTAGACTTGTGGCGATGATCAAGAAGATTTATCAAATTTTCGTTAAAAAAATTTAATAATTATAGTATAATTTCGGATTTTTAGAAATTTAATTGTTTTTTTCAAATAGGAATCATTAGAAAAGTTTGATTAGCAACGGCGGCCCGATAACGTCGCGGAATATTTTCTAAATTTGAATTAGGTACTCCGTCGGTATGCATAATAGATACTTCACTGCGAATGTCGAAAATCTAAATTGACTGACAAATGTTTTTAGAATTTAATCTTCAAAGCATGAAGTGTCTTATCAAAGCTCAAAACATCTGACATTTTAGAAATATATTAAATTATTGTAAGTTTAGTGTTATGTTATATGTTTTAATTCGTTTTTAATTGTTATTATATCTTACAATGAAAGGGAGTATAATAGAAACATGTTTTTTATGGGTTACTTTTTTATTGCTACTAAGCACACTAAATGGGGAAGACGAAATAAACTGTTGTTTAATGTTTCCAAGTGTTCGGTTACATCCTTCACTAGGGCCCAAAAAACTCTATTTTTTCGCTACAAAATGAACGATCAAAATCTGACAAGAACATCAAATGTTAAAGATCTAGGTGTTAGATTTGTAAGCAACCTAACATTTCACGATCACATAGAGACGATCAGTGGTAATGCTTTGAGAATGTTAGGATTTGTTCTGCGTACTGCCAGGGTTTTCGAGAATACCCGCGTACTCAGAACTCTTTACAACTCCTTGGTGCGGAGTAGACTCGAGAGTGGCTCGATGATCTGGGAGCCACATGAGGGCAAGTACTCTCTTATGGTGGAGAAAGTCCAAAAGAAGTTTCTGAGATATCTCTACATGAGAGAGTACGGGCATTATCCTTGGCTTTACCCAACCGAGTTTCTCCAGGGTATGCTTGGCTACAATAGTTTAGAGACTAGAATGAATGTGTATTTGATTACACATTTTTATCGATTGTTGCGCGGTATGATCGATAATCCTGAAATTATGCAGAGCATTGGTTTGTATGTTCCTGATAATTACATTAGACATCGTCAGCATAGATTGTTTCACATTCCAATATACAGGACCAACCTGCCGATGGTTATGCCTGTTGGAAGAGCCACAGCTATGCTGAACAAAATCGCTTTGGGTATTGATATATTCCATGTGTCTGAGGGGGTTTTCCGAAGCGGGATTCTCCTACACCTTTGACCAGATTTATGTTATTTTTAATTTATTAAATATTTTCATTTTTGATATATAATTCTAATATGTATGCCTTAAACATTTTGTTTGTCATGTACATATTATCATGAAATAAATTGAATTGAAATTGAATTGAATTGAATAAACCAATTGAATCCCTACTTGAACGTGACGCGGTACCGATTTCAAAATTCCGACACGTCAGCCGATTGGCCGCAGCCGATGGCGCCTTTTGGCTCGGCGCCGCGGCTCTCGAGACAGCCTCTCGTACACCATAATTGTTTTACTCGTCCAGCGGGGCCGCGCTCACCGCTCGTTCCGAATTTAAAATATCGCGGTTCCAAATTTAAAATGGGCGTGCCTCGTCCGCGTGTGGTCTTTAAAGATTTGCCGCCTTCGCGCCATAGAGAATGTCGCCACGGATATTAATAACACTACTGGATGTTTACGGCCGCGGTCCGAATTCTAAACTGTAACATGGCCGCTTACATTGTTTGTCTGTGATGTTTAATGTCCAATGACAGTCTTCTGAGTGAGACGTTTTGGATTTTCCCGACATGTTTTTTTTTTTGAAAATAACTAAACATGCGTCTTTCTTGCGGCGCGCATTAGGTACTTTAAAATAAACTCTACTTAATTATCATTGAATTGGGTGAATAACATGAATTATTAGCAAGTAGATAAATCAAAGTAAATAAAATAAATAAAAAGATAAAAAAAGTAGACAAAAAAGATATGCTTTTGTTCTTAAAATATTAGACCCAAGCAACGAAATTAGTGTTTTATGTATAGGCAGATCATTTATATTCGGCCTTAATTTTTTATTTTGTCATTCTCCTATCCTTTCTTTCCGTCCTTTGCTGTCCCTCCTTCCCACTCAATCCACCCTTGCTTTCATTTACACGATACCGTACGGTAAGGGCCATTAGTGAAAAAAATTGTCAACCTGGCGATGTATGAGTAGGACCGATGTGGGACCTTTCGCTCATAAAACGATCCTGGGTATGCAGTGAGTGTCCATTTACTGTTTATTTTTACTGGTAACATTGGGGAGTTATTTGCATACTTGCAAAATGTTATTTGTTATCGTTTTTCTTTGTTTTGACGAGAATGTTTCTTTGTTTGACGAGAATGTTTGTGTTTGAATATTACCTCAAAACTCGACTAAGCGGTTAGTCCCCAAAATATGGTTTAAATCAACATTATCGTAAATACGAGTATAATGCTAACTTTAGATATTCTCGTATTGTGTATGTAAAGATGTGCATTAAAAGCCGATTTTGAATTGAATAAATATATTTATTCTTTAATAAAGATGCGGAAACACTCTAACCTGTCGCCGAAGAAATTTCTTTTTATGGTGGTAATGATGAACGTCGCATTGTGTAAAGTGATTACTTAAGCCAGCAGTAAGCCCTATGGCTTCCATAGATAGCCTATAAAGGCTTCCATACATGTTTCCAGTATACATAGTTTCATCTCTGTGGACAAAATTCAGTGATTTTAAAACATATTCTTAAAAATATATTTTTTTGGGTGGACCAATATGTTACTTTGTGGACCTGCACGAAAAACGATCAAGCTCCCATCAATCGATTTCGAACGACAGAAGCCGTTGATTCCATACACTCCCCGGCAATCAATTGTTAAGGGGTCGCAACACATCGACGCGGGAATAAAAAATCACACGCGCGACTCTGCCGGGCGTCGCGTGGCGCTTCCAATTCGGCGGCTGCCCCGCTGGTTGGCAGTGCGGTCACACGCGCGGGATTAGTATTGATGACGCCCGCCCGATTGCCGAGACACCACCCCCGCCCCGCTGCCCCGCTGCCCCACCGCCGGGTCGGAGGCTATCAATTATCGTTAAGGCCTAACGAGAAGACGCGCCGCGTCTCCGCGCGTCGCGTGGCCTCTCCGCGCCGTGTGCGTGCCTTCAATTTTAAACAATCGGGACGTTTTCGGAAATCATGTGTGAAACACGCTTATATATTGATTTTAGTTTTTTTGATGTGTGGTGGGTTCGTGGAATGAAAATGAAATTTATTTCTCATCAAAGATATGCTCCGGGAGCAAGTGAAGATGTACAGCAAAGATCCATCCGATCCGGTGGTGGAGACCTGATTCGATGATCTTTTTCCAGCTCGTAATGTGTACTCCATCTGAGGCAATTGCACAAGATCACTAAAGATGCATTAAATTGATTGCAGTATTACTCCACTAATATATTAACTTAACTTATTTCACTACACAACAATATTTTCATCCCCTTAACTTGATCCCCATATATGACCCACATATGGTGTAATTTTATTACCGTCTGGACATCATCGCAATATGAAATTGGTTCAAGTATGCACCATAAACAAAAATGTTGAACACTCATTTATTGAAAATACCAACATGTTTTGAGGCCAATGGTCTCTTCATCAGAATACAACGTATTCTGTTGAGGGACCATTGGTATTTTCAACAAAATAGTGGTGTCAATAAAGTTAATTATTTTTGATTATATTAATAATGTAACCACAGAATTATGTTGCATTGATTGAAAAACTTAATTATTTTTGTTGATATCTTTATCTTGTAAACGCGATTGTAAAATTTAACTATGTATAATTTATAACATTAATAATAAAATTTTAAATTCAACCCCAGATATCATTCGCCACCCCTATTGTTTATTTATCGATCCAATGATGGCGTCTGTGGCTAGTTAATAATTCTCAATCAGCCGGGTAGTTAAACTGCGATATTCCAATCGGGTCGCTATTGTAGTACCGCCGCGCCGTTCTTTGTTGGGTAGTCTGCTGGTCAGGCCTAGGTCGCATGGTCATTTAATGAATTGATGCATTTTGCAGAGCCTGAGAGGGTTGTATTTTACTTAAGTTTTAAGTTAACTTCGTTAAAAAATAACTCGTTTAAGTTATCGTGGCAAAAGCACACACAACCACTTTTTATATTGTTCTTTTATTTGATAACGTCGCAGTTGAATTTTTTGTAAGGACAGTCTAAAACGAATTATATTATTTATATTATAACCAACATACCCGCGCGGCTTTGCACGTGAAGATTTATAGTAACTTTTAGTCACATTTTATAAATTTGTGTATTAACATATAATTATTAACATATATTAGTCATCGCGGACTTTTTATAGATCTTTTTGAGTTCTACTACTTCTCTTTTGAAAGTATTTAAGTATCTCTTACCGTTAGGACAGCTTTCGTAAAAAAAACGCATCGCTCGACTATTTTTTCGTCGACTTGTAAAATAGGTCACCACAAAAGCCCTTTAATTTTAACGGGATAATATAAAGCCTATGTCTACTCTAAAAGTCCATTCTAAATATGGTGAAAGAATTTTTGAAATCGTATGATTAGTTTCGAAGATTGCCTCCTACATCCAAACTTATAAAAATATATGGGAGATTATAACTAAATTACGAATAAATGTGAAAAAAAAAATTAATGGTAATTTGCAAAAAGGACCTGGTTATTAAAAATATTTATTTTATAATATTGTTGGCTTAAACATTTTTTTTAGCCACCAATAAATTTAGAACATTTCTTGTTAAATATATAGTAAGTCTTGTTCGCTATTTGTCATTAGTAATGCATCATCCACATACAGTAAACAGCATACAATCAAATCACTTATTTTCGCTTCTACATTCATACATTCCAGTTCTTTCACACAATTATCCACACACAAGTTGATGAAGCCATGGAAACATTGCGCAATCCTGTTTTACAACTTTTGTAATATCAGACCATGGTGCGAATGATCCATTGATTCAGTACTGCAGTACTTCCTTCGTAAAGGGATGCAATTGCGTGTATACGTTTACTGTTCACCTTGTAACCAGAGAGTACCTTCCCATAGCCTTCCTCTTATAACTCTATCGTAAGCCTTTAGCAGATCTACAAATGCACAGAAAAGTTTTTGGTTTTTCGCTAAAAATTTCTCCATCAATGCTCGTACAGAGAAGATATGATCCACGCATCCATTTCCACCCACAAAAGCCCTTTGCACGTCTCATACCTTTTCTTTTGTCTTACCGACCTTACTCTTTCTATCAAAATTCTTCCATAGACTTTTCCTACCGAGCTCAAAAGCCTGACATCTCTTAAATTCATAAATTGTTTGATTGTAATTTATTAAATTTAAATGTCGTGTATATAAATTAAACACTTTTTTTGATTCTTCTTAATTAATTTTCTTGAGATGCGTTAACATATACATTATGCGATAAATAATTTGAAAGAAATAATTGATGTTGCTGGTTATGGGCATAGTGCAAATAAATTAATTAATTAATATATCGAGTGTGTGCCATGGAAAGAAGCATGATATAATTTTAAATAACTTCTCTAATAGTCAATAATTTTTTTCCTCTTCTTCAAAAACTTTTTTTTTTAAATTAATTTTAATTGTTTTTTTTTTCTTTTGGAATTTTTACAAACAAATAATATAGGTAGATAAATTAGAAATTATAGAAATTAGAAAAAAATTTAAGAGCAAATTAAATATTATAAATAACCAAATCCTTTTGTATAAAAAAAATTTAATTTGTTTCCACGTTAGTTCTTTATTATTTATTCGACTCCCATATATTTATTTTTTCTATTTTGTATCCCGATAAATGGACCATTGTTCCCGAAATAGACAGAGTTTTTTTTTTTTATCAATCTAAATAATTTGTTTGCTATACGTTTTAAGCATCTGCTAAAGAACTTAAGTTGTGGTTCAAGGTGATCTTTAAAATAACTCGATAGTATTTTTTGTTGCAATTTTTATAATCTTTCCCTCCAGGATTCTGAGCCCCCGGGCAAGTTGTCTAGGCGGTAGCTACGCCACCACTCAATAAATATTGACTGACCACAAATTTATTACAAGTAATCTTAGTAATCTTTATTTTTTATGGTCGCACTATTTTTCACTTTAAAATAACCGGATTTGGCGCCCTGTTCTAACGACACTGATTCAACCCTTGAGAGAAGTCGCAGTAAAATCCGCCGACGTAACTAGTACATATTGCACACTGGCGACCTCTATTTTAGAAGAAGAGAACACTCCACAACAAAGTGCATACAATTTACGCCCTAGAAAGCAGCACCATTAATCAGTCCGACCTCCACCTCCGCGGCTAAAGGTCGTCCTCCTGATGACGTTGGATAAGTATCCAACGAAACATCGAGATTCGCTTCTCGGTAATACATACGGTGCGTATAAAATATCCGAAATTACAGTTGAATTAAAGAAATATCCATAAATTTAACAGTTTAAATAATTAATCCACCCCCCTCCAGAAATTAACTTAACAACACAACAAACTTTCGCAGTTTGTACTGTAGATAGGTACCTATTAGGTATTCTATCTTATATTGTACATTAGATAATATTTGTAAGTTTGTTCGCTTCGAACTTGGACACTGTTGGAGCTACCGCAAGCAAACTTTCCGTGGGATAACATTATATCGGAGGGAAGTCGTTGAGGTACTTTTGGCCTCGATCGTGTCCAATCTCAACCTGAAATCACCCCTATGGTTTCTTAGGCAATTTCAGCTAACTCCGGTAAACAGTATACGCATTATAACTAAACTATCGATAACAACGTTTGGCGAACAAATAGTATCTGTATTACAGGAGGAAGCTACGAGATGTGGAGTGAAGCTTGAGAACCAGATTTTTAAGCTTGAATTATAATATTGTCGGTGGTAGGAGGCGAAATAAAATACAACAAACGATTAAAACTTTTAATGATTACGCAGTCACTGGAAACTATTTCGTAATTCGCACTAATCGTCACGCGAGAATATTCCACTTGTCTATGGAATACTTTATTCACGCCATTCCTATGTCACTGTCTGGGTATTCCGCACGTAGGTGGATACTCTGGTATTTTATTCGCTAGCTGAATATATTTGCGTGGATTGTCCGCTTTGATTATATGTTACTCATTATCAAAATCGACTGGATGCTTGCAACGCTTCTACGCCGTGCATTTGAAATATTTTCTGTTGAAACTTTTGGTATATTTATGTGTTTCAACTGTTTCTAGGTATTTCCAAATTATTACGAAATTTTTAGAGTGTTGCGATATTTAAGTTAAAAGTTATTTGAAAAAATATTTAAATGCATATTTTGCAAAGGGAGTTTTTTGGTTTTAAAACACGTCGGTACCTAGGTACAGAAATGTTATAGTGTAAATTGAAATAACCCGTTAATATCACGAGAAAAAATATTTCTATTTTTTTCTTTTTTAGTTAGCTGAATTTTTTTTTTGACACGATAACCACACACTTTTACGTAAAAATTGACATCGCTATACGAATGCCATGCAGCTGATTTATATATATTGCTGTCCGGCATTTAATTTTGTTTTGTGTTGCCATGC
The DNA here is from genome assembly GCA_016648135.1 of Agrypnia vestita. Taxonomy (NCBI): domain Eukaryota; kingdom Metazoa; phylum Arthropoda; class Insecta; order Trichoptera; family Phryganeidae; genus Agrypnia; species Agrypnia vestita. Next base: position 99,134 of record JADDOH010001371.1, on the reverse strand, counting down.
GGCTCATTGTTTTTTGTTTTTATCCGTAAATGTACAAAAAATATACTTAATTCATTTTTGATATTTGATGGTAATATATTGGAAAAGTACAATCATTGACCCAAATTTAATGTAAATATATGGTGACCTGGGGTGTATATTGTAGAAGGGTCCTAAAGGGTCATAAAGCAACCAATCATAGGCCTTACCATAACCGAATGCGGAATCAAGAAGTCGACGATGGTTCGTACCGCGTGCCGTTTCCCCACTCCTCCATTCCTTCTTTGGCAATTCGACCGTTTACGCGCGTTTTTTTCAATATTAACTTATTCGTAACATTCATATGATAATCTAATAACACTTAATCTCGAATCAACTGAAATACACTAAAGTGAATGTACCTACCATGAGTATCTATTATGCAGAGCAGTGAGAATATTGAAGCATATCATTTACGTTAGCATACATTTTGAAAAAAATATCTCATAATATTCCATCATACAAATAATAATAATTTCGTTTTCTATATGTCTGTCCGTAACTTATTTTATAAAATCTTTTTTTTTATTCATTCTTTAGGAACCTATATGTAAAAGTGCGTTTTTGACGGGTTACAGCTAGTACTAATCATGTTTTAATATTACATAATATTCTGTTACATAAATATATTGCAATGTTTTTTCCAAAATATATGTCGTATATATATAAATTCATGCTTCAATATACTCACTGCACGCGCCTGCTATTCTGGGTACCTTGTGTCTTTTTTATTTGCCACACTTAACACTATATCCCTATATCCATCGTGACATTTCACAGAACACGGAAGAGGCTGTGTGGTAGAGGTGAACATCTACGCAACAAACAACCTATCCAAATTAGCGTCTACACATACAAAAAAATACTCTCCGAAATACTATAGGAAAGTTTCAACTGCAGAGTACTCAAATTTATTTGCATTCATGTCTTGTGTTAGGGCTGTATAAAATGGACCCTTTCGCCTCTCGACCACTTTTGTATTATGATCCAAAGAATATTTACGAAAGTCCTGATTGGCTTGTCAGATTTCCGATCTGCCAATAGCACTCCTTATATTGTCCCCTTTGGTGATGGACATTAATTGATTTTATCGCGCGCGAGCGGCAATATAATGGCGACCCGTTTCCGCGGACGAAGTTTTGACGCCGCACAAAAGTTGACGATGTCAAACGCCGTCGCATTCATTAATACTGTTGACGTAGCGGGGCATTTGTTTTTCGGGAATATTTTAATTGGAGTCACTGAATCTCATCACTGGATTCTTTACGAAAAACAGGACAGATTGGTTTTAAAAGTTGATTAAAATTTGGGTAATTTTCAAACAAAATTTTTACATTTAATTTTATGGATTTGTAAATTATTTATTTTTACCCTCAATTTTTTAATTATTCTATTTCTTTGATATACATATTTCAGTTTAATCCGTCTTGACAAAAAATAATTTTTTCAAAAAGGAATGCTTAGGTGATCCGCGTAGTTATTTATTTATTATTTATTATAATCTGTATACATGTCCATTTTTACGGGTATATTGCAAAACTGTTTGTACGAAAGAATACATTACACTATATGTTCAGACTACAATATTTAGTGGTCCTTACTGAATAAAATAGTATAATATTAAAATAAGACAAATTATGTTATCGCCCCCTCAAAATGAGCAAAATAATTTTGTAGTGACATTATTAATATAATTAATAAAAATGAACTTTATTTTCACTACTTTTGTATTGAAAAATATCAACATGTTTCAGTTATATACAATTGTATCCTGACGAAGGGGCCTTGAAACATGTTGCTATTGTTCAATACAAAAGTAGTGAAAACAATTTCATTTTTATTCATTATATTAATAATGTCACCATTAAATAATTTTGCTTATTTTGAAAGGGCGAGAACTTTATTTGTCTTATTTGAATATTATAATATTTGATTCGGTTCATTTTTAATTTTATTTTTTTAAATAGAGATACGAAGACAGAATACTTGTCACATCAATATTATATTTTTATATGTTATTATATTATTATATATGGTGATAATTATAAGTTATCACAATTTTTTACAGTTTACTATACTTTTTCTTTAATATTTTTTTTATATTTTACCTATTACTTACTGTTTGGTCCTGTCTCCGTAAAAATTATTTGTGTTACATTAGTGCAGTATACAAATATACATCAAATATTTTTTAGAATTGTGATGTATTCTGTTTTATATTATTTTTTTATTTACTTAATTTATTTCATTCTTATGTATATTGAGAGTGAAACATTTTTTGGACTGTGCCTGTAACACTAGAAGAGTCTATTTTGAGAAAGGCATAACTTACAATTAAGTGTTCTTTACCAAATGATACAGCAGTTAGAAATACAATGTTTATAAAAGACATTAATGTAGGTATTTGGGTGAGTGTACCAATTTTGTACTGTTTGCTCATATTTATTCTGCAGGATTTTTATTTATATTTTATATTTTTAGTGTTATTTGTCACCCGATTATATCGTTTTAAGTTTTTTAGCGATATCACAATATTTTTATTAAGTAAAATTGTTACTACGCGACGACCACTTATTATATTAAGGCTATTGCGAATGTAAGACTAAAAATAGTAACATACTTTATGCACAAATAAAATCATTACTATGGTAGTCAGGAGCTACTCCAGACCCTGGCGATACTCAGCAACCATTTCGACCAGGGTGAAGTTACCCTGGTTGAAATAATCCCCTTCGCCGAAGCGACAACATTCTGTCGACGATTGGTGTAGCCTCTACAAATAGTATTCCTTTTAAAATCTGAACTCTGACACCTTATACCTGAATGTTATACCCATTCTATCTTTATTTTCTTAACACTTTCATATATGTGATCATATTCCTATGTACCAGGGGCGTGCAGTGGGAACATAGCAGCATGACTTTTATGTAACGAATTATTTGAAGAAGAAAAAAACGGAATACAACATATATTTCATCATCACAATTGTTGTCATACTATTAATATTTTGATATATCATAAAAATCTGTAGGATAAATATATGATTTCTTTTTCTTCCAAAATATACATTTACAAAAGTCATGCTTCAATGCTCCCACTCCACGCGCCTGCTATGTACTGAACCCGGAAGAATTCTCCTGGTCTAGTGGGGAATTATTTTGTCTGCTCGCAACGAACCCGTAGAAACTCTAATGTAAAAACAATAATAATTAAGAACATAGAGCAAAGGTCCCAGAGAAAGCGCACAACGCTAAATTTTTCGTGAAAATCAAAATACTTGTTCACTTTTACAGAACGTAAATTATTTACTTTGTAGTGCAACACAAATGTGCAAAAAAATGAATATTTTACAAACTAATATAATGTAATGAAAAGATACCGGGAAGAGTGGTCTCTTATAGCGAAGCTTCTAGCATCATCTTATTTTACCAGAGGAATTCATTTGCAGAATCTGCAACAAGGTTGTGGTAAGTGCGCCAAGTGAAGTGGGTGGGAGTGCACTACAACACCTGGACTCCCGAACACATTCTAAATTTATTATTAAATTAGCTGTAACCTTCAAAAATAAAGGAACGTTGGTTCGCGTCTTTACATTTATACATTTTTTATATACTTTATACATTTATACTATATTTTTGGCGACCGATTCGGGTTTGGTGGCCTGGGGTTCAAGCCCCATCTCCGGCCGTTTAATTTGATTTTTAGCTGTGAATTCGAACGGAATTACGGACGTTACACAAAATTACGGGGACAGACAGACAGACAGACGGACGGACGAACTGACGGACAGACAACGATATTATTATGTTTGACAATAGAAACACTATAGTTGAATTTAGTATTTTCGCATTCATATCAATCATGGCAAGCTAGATATACTCACATTACTCAGACTCAGTTCGAAAGCGACCAAAAAATAGTGGTTTATATTAATTTTTGTGTTAAATTTAATCAAAATAATTTGGTATAAAAAACGAAAAAAAAACATAATTCTCTCGTAACGATGTCTGTCTACTGAGGCGCTACGCTAGATTGTGGTGTTCTCACACGAGATGGCCTTTACTCGCATCCGAAATATATATTAAAATACATCACATTTGACGGGTTGTAGTCTGGTAAATAACCAATTATCTAAAAAAATCGTTATTTTTCCTGCAATTCCAGAACTATTTGAAAAATTTCAAATTAAAATTTCTTTATTACTCCCTTTATATTAACTCGTGGCGTCGGCTTGCTTGCTTGCCGGCTTGCCGTCGAAAAAACTTTGGATCGATTTTTGACCCTTTTCCCGTGATCCAATCGAGCTGAAACTTTACAAGCAGATTCGTGGCGACGATCAAATTTTCGTTAAAAAATAATAATAATTATAGTATAATTTTGGATTTTTCAAATTTTTAATAGTTTTTTTCAAATTGGAATCATTACAAAAGTTAGATTACTAGCAACGGCGGCCCGATAACGTCGCGGAATATTTTCTAAATTTGAATCACTCCGTCGGTATACATAATAGGTACTTCACTACGAATTTCGAAAATCTAAATTGAGTGACAAATGTTTTTAGAATTTAATCTTCAAAGTATGAAGTGTCTTATCAAAGCTCAAAGCATCTGACATTTTATAAATATATTAAATTACTCTAAGTTTAGTGTTATGTTATATATTTTAATTCGTCTTTAATTGTTGTTATATTTTACAAAGAAAGGGAGTACAATAAAAACTTGGTTTTTATGGGTTACTTTTTTTTGTTATTAGTTCTTATTATAGCTTTGATTTTTATTCAGTATTCAAGCATGAACTTTACAGATACCTAACCATTAAGAAAAGCAGCTTAAACAGCGATTATAATTTCACGAAAGCTTATTTATTTTTGCCTTATAGGTATTTTATTACATTTTAAAAATCTTTTGAGTCCGGGCATCAATGTGTCAAGCAGGCAATCCAAGAAAGTAAAGTGATATTTACGATGCATAAAGAAAGTGTACAACTCAAAATTTCCGACAGAGAGTACGTGGCCTTTCATCTTCTATACGTGAGACGTCTCGTTTTAAAATTTTGCCGGCATTTTAAAATGTGCTGATTTCGGGTGTTTTCGTTTGAAGTATCCATCAATTACTGTAGCACGAATTTTTTTGGGGTTTTTATATTAATTTCTATATATGACATCTATCTCTCGTTAACATATTCAGACTAACTGATGTATTCACCATGAGTATCTTCTTATTATTGTTTACGAAAATTGCATTGTCGTTAAAGCTTTATCAAAAAACATTATTTTCTATGTAACAATTTCCATCACTCACGTTTCCAGATGGCGCAAATAATGATGAAGTATTATAAAACTAAAAATTGCATAATTCTTTATATTTCCTTGCAAAATTTACATCACTAACCAGAATGCGCAAACAAGGATGAGGAAATATAAAAATAATAACTCCATATAACAATTTTCATCACTAACGTCATCAAGTCGCCACGTTACATCAGATGGCGCTATTCTCGCAGCCTTAACTCACGGCCGAAATATAAAGTGAAAATACATAATTTTTGACGGGTAACAGTTAGTAAATAACTAATTAAATTATATTCATTCCGTGTCACCGTCCCCTAATATCCAGTCTTACTGATCGTACCAGGTCTTTCGCAAACCTCTGTTCCTTATACCTTAGGAATCCATGTACATAAGTAATAAGTACGTATCAGCTTATAGATCAGCATACCTTTTCTCTAACATTAATACGTGGAACGTAAAATTGTTGTAATACTGTCATGAGCTCATAGCTGTGGGAAGCATTTGAAACACTTAAAATAAATTAAAGTTTTATTTATTACACAAAGTTACTGGATACGAATTTAATTTAGTAATTCGCACTAATTATCGCTCCCGAATAACTTGTCCCATATACTGATTCACGCTGCTTAAATTACTCAGGTTTGCACTAAAAAACTTCTTGCTTGTCGGTAGGTACTTTCTTGATTTACTGTCGCTGAATCACACACGCGCTGGCTACACTGCTAGCCGCCGCACCGTTTCTCTATGGAATCGCCGAACTATAAAAAATAACTGTAACAGCGCAGCGCGGCGCCCTCGCTTTTATACTTATGTTCTTGTCGCTTTCTCGATGCTTCCAGAATTCGGTGGACTGTCTGAGAGAATTTGATGGATCGTAATTTCTTCTGATTCTAGCATCTTGTGTGAGTACATAACATCGTTTTGTGTGTACTACATATTGATCCAATTTTAGGAAATTTAAGGAATTGTATACAAGCTGTGAAAATGAGATAGATGACTTGGAAGTAGGTATGCGTTTCTAAACCATTTATGATAGAGTATTAAATGAACAAATTATGAAAGAATGCGAAGCTGATCGAAGCATTGTGAATAGAATAAAGAACGAGTCGCTCTGGTGCTTTGGGGATGTTGAGCAAATGAATGTGAAAAGAATGGTTAGAATATGACGTAAATGTTGACGGTGCCAGGAAGAGAGGACGGCAAAAGACGTGGCATGACCAGATAAACCAGAGCCTCAACAATTATCGAGCTTGCATGCCGAGATGCATGAACGTGGACGAGGCGAGAGTTGTGTGTCAGTACAGAGAAGTGTGACGGTCCATTCTCTCTGCCTCTATCCGCGGGGAAAAGGCGTGATGTTAATTAGTAATTTTGTATTTCTTTTTTTTTACGGGGGGCAGTGTTATATTTTATAATTTATTAAGGGGGCAGAGAATGGGGACCCACTACTTTCCCAGGGCCGTTCTACGAGCCGACGGCTCCCATATCGGCCCTACTCTTGCGTCACCAGGTTGACATTTTTTTCTTACTAAAGCCATCCCCGTGCGGCGTCGTGTAAAGGGTGAACGCCGCAAGGTTCTGGTTGCAAAAACCCATTCACTGTCCAAACCACCAGACACTCTTTATTCACCAAATCATAAAAATACAATAGCATATATATATATGAAAACAAAGCAAATAAGTACAATAGCATACATTTTAGAAACAAGGGCAAAAAAAAGAATGAGTACAAAAGCGTACAAATAGTAGTCATACAGTGTCATACAAGAAGTATGGTAGGCTGGGGAGGACGATTTGGCAGTGTTATATTTCTGTGCAATCCGCAAAAAGTTATAATATATATAGACATTGATAAAATTAGAAATATATATTTCGCTCCATTTCTCACTCGAGCTGCTTCGCCACGTCACCACACAAGTTGTCATCCGTCTAAGACCGCCGCCGCCGATGCAGCAGAAAGTACATTTTCTTGACGCGCGCAACCGGAAGTGCATTAAATGCGGTGTGAAATTAATATTCGACTGCACGTAGAAAGTGAGGAAATGCATTTACCTACGACAGAGCGGATGTGCGAACGGTTCGCTCGGGTACATGGCAAATTGCATATGTATTCACACGTTGGAATGTAAGTGGCATCCGTCATTATGGAACAAGCCACTATGACTGCACACTTGAATATGTGCGGCTTATAACAGTTCGCTATTCATTCGAAAGTCGTAAATTATCCTTTATTTCACCATCTAGGCAGGACGTCATTTTTTTTTTTTTTTTTATTTCTTTACATTTTTATTAATGTTTGAAGTCTTGCAAATAAGTTATTTTAGGTAATGAAAGGGATATAAGAGATAAACAATTAATACACAATCTAGAGTGGGTACGTATGTTCCAAGGATGACAAAACCTATTACCTATCAAACCTTGACGTAAGCTAAAATGGCGGAAAACTGGACGAAACATATTATTAGAATACTCGCCGTACACTCGTGAAAAATTTGAATTCCATTTGCTTTAAGTTTACTTAATTCGCTTAAATATAAAACTAAATATCAAACATAATAATTTCGTTGTCTGTCCGTCCGTCCGCCTGTCTGTCTGTTTGTAACTTCGTGTAACTTCCGTTATTTCGTTCACGAATTCACGGTTTAAAAAATGTAATTAAACAGGCGGAGATGGTGCTTGAACCCCGGCCACTAAACCCGAACCGACCGAAACTTAGCGATGTTGCTACCGCCGAGCCTGCGTTACCGGTCAAAATTCAATACATATAGGACTTCGCAAAGAGGCAAACCATTTCATGTTCCGCCCAGCACAATCGCCAGGGTTAAAAATAGTATCGTTAACTGCCGGCAGGGGAAATATAAAAAAAACATTCAAATATTTTGATAAAAGTCGTTATTACCATTTAATGTGCGTCGGCTATGAATAGGTAAATAATTATTAGTACTGTTTTTTTTGACGGGCTACAGCTAGTAATAGTAAATAATAATATAAATATGTCAAGATCGCGTAGCACCTTGTTGAGTCTTTGGGCCCCCGAACCTACTAGAACAAAGGAATAAAGATGATGATGATTAACATAAACTTCATATATGGTCTAATTCTACGGCTGATTTTATTACGTTTGACTTCTTTAAAATAATTATAACGAGCTCGTAAATTTTAACACTAAAAAACGTCAAACTCAATACTCTTAAATAGTATGGCAGAAATAGCAGCTTAGTAAATAAGTCACGTTTTATTAAAAAAAAAAGCGTTTTTACTTGTCTCAAACTGGGTTTGGCACGACATTTTTAAAAATGAAAAAAAATAACGCCACATATAAAAGTACGTTTTGTTTAGTAGGGGATTTAATTATGAAAGAATAAATAATATAGCTGCATTATTAATATGTCTTGAATATAAGTGAGAGAGGACATACTTCCACCGTATCCTGAACCCATCCCCTAAAGAAGGGGTTTAGTTCATCTGCGTACAATTTTATTGTCTGTGATTTTTAATATCATAATGAATTATTTTATATTTTCATACATACAAACTGAATATGCTAGTATGTATACCTATGTATAAAGCGAGTAGGTACATAAAACTTAACTCAGGGTTGTAAAACGTTTGAATGACTAAGTTTACTGTAAAAAATGCACTCTCAAGAAGTTAAACGTCTGTCCTCAATCCATTGCTATCATTATCTTCCACCTGCGTCCTATAATTTCTGATAAACAAGCGTTTAAAACCTGTTTTTCCTGTCGGCCAGACTTTCAACTTGCATGCTATTTCTCGATCCGATTTTAAATATAAATAAAAATGCCTAGCGAATTGAGCACATCTGCGTTCATGGTTGTTATCGATGACCACTTACAAAAATCGTTCATTTCGACGGAAGTGCTCACCGTGAACGTATATTCCCATTATTGCTACATCCCCATGGCTACCCTCATAATTACAGTCGGATTCTCCTCTGGGAAGTGACTTCATTACTCAAGGCATAACTTCATTCAATAGGCCATTGAGTTTGTGAATTAAACTCAATGGACCAGTGTCACATAAATTTCAATTTCATCCCAAAATGGCCATTGAAAGATTAAGCACTGCTGACGTTTGACACTCGATATATCGGAGATTTGTGTGCATTTGGCAAAGCGGCCATGCTGACGATTACACTATATAATTAACAAAAGGGCTCTATTCGATGTTTTGATATTTCACATAGAAAAAATATTGACCTCACCCTTCCCCCAAACCGTTTTAGGAGCTGATGCCCCCATATCTGTTCCGCTAAATAAAGCAAACCGTTTTTTTTTTTGTCGATTCTACATTAAATGATTTTCAATGCCCTTTAAAACGGGTTGGATCAGCCTTAATGGTATATAGTAACACGTAATACTTGAAAGTAGAATGGGATGATGGAAGGAAACAGGAGAAAAAGATCCGATATCTTCCCATACCCAAGATTCTACAGAATTTGTAGAACCAGGATTAGGCTCCTCAGCCATTCGAGGACCCAAAATCATGAAGGACAGTTTTATAGATCATGTGGGCAGTCAATAATAAACACCGTATAATCATAATTATCAAATACTAGCTGTAACCCGACAAAAATGACGGAACATTGCTTCGCGTCTTTGCTAAGCCCTAATATATATTTATAATATCTTTTTGGTGGTCCATGGAAAGGCAAAAATAGCAACATGCGTAGAGCGGGTTTGTCGGCCTGGAGTTCAAGCCCCATCTCCGGCCGTTTAATTGGTTTTTTAACGTGAAGTCGAACAAAATTACAGACGTTACATGAAGTTAGGGGAACATACAGACAGACGGACGGACGGACGGACAGACAGACAGAAATTATTATGTTTGATAAAGATTTTTTACTTACGGGAAACAAAAAATAAAATGGAATATTCATACATGGAAGAGAAAACTCAATTGTACCTTATATATATGAAAAAAAAAACATTTTATATAAATAATGAGTCAAAAAGAAATTAAAAAAGGCATATCTATAACGCAATTACACTATCAAAAGGGTGTGACATTTAACGATATCCCTAGATTATGTTATAAAGATATGTTCTACATTTTTTCAAATATTTATTTGTCCTCATCTAGATACATTTCGGTAGGAAAAGTAGCCATTCATCTCACTAGGAAGAACCTGAACCGAGATGAGCAACCTACAATATAGAGAACAAAATAATATAAATTTAAAACAAAATACTATTAAACACATATATATAACTATAAAATGAATCAATTAATTGAGAATATAAATATAAAATGTGGATAGTAAAATCAGTAGACATAACTGAAAATATGTAAAAAACTAAATATATGTAAACATTAAAAAGAATTTATGTAAAAAAAATATATGTACATATGTTCGCTTTTATTAAATAATGAAAAAAAATACAGTTAAATGAGTAATAAATTAATTATGACCTTTTTTGGCAGTTGGATATTTGTGTAAATGCAGGTGACAATAATTTCTTCACGAATAATTTCAAATTATAGTGTTATATAAAACTATCATCAAATTGCGTCCAGCTTCTCGACACTATATTCACCCTTAAAATGAAGCCCAGGTAACCAACCTATACAAGAGTTTCGCTCTGGGATAGAATGGAGTTCACGTCACCTTCAGGGGTGTATTATGTGGCATTACGTCAATGTAGTGGAATGATGCCATGATGGTGTTGAATAAGACTTAGATTCCAATTCTCTATGATATAAAAATTCACATATGTTTTCATAAGACAACACAAGCACAAAATCATCTGTTTTTGTTTTACGGCGAAAAATCCTCCTCAAAAATGTTGTTTTTGTATTAAGAAAGCTCTTATTTTTTCCCAATAAAATGAATTATTTCTATAACATTATCGTAACTGAACTAACATACCACCCTTCAAGAAATTGAATGAGAGGCGTAGTACCGTGAAGGGAATATGTGGAGTAGGGGGACGAGTGTGTCTAGGGCTACGAATTATATTTTGAAATTTAACTTCGAAAATTTACTCACAAGAAAAATAAATAAGGTATTATTCATCATTGCGCTACGCAAGAATCTTTATAATGCTGGTTTTCGATGTTTGGTTACCTACCCCCTAGGATATCGTAGCTGATAATTTAAATGAAAATAACCAATAATGTTAAATAATATATTCTTAATTTTAATCAGTTTGCACGTGTTTTTTGTTGACTAATTTATTAATCATATCGTGGCATTATATAAAATCATTCTCCTTTTTATTATTAATAAACAGAAAACTCTTTATATAAAATCAATTTTTTTTAGTAATGAATTTGATATATTTATTAATATTAAATAACCAAATCCTTTGTAGAGAAAATTACCTATCGATTTTGTTTTCACATTAGTTCCTACTTAGTGAACGATGCTGTGAATGCAATAATTTATAATATAATATTTCTACCGAGGCAAAACTAGCGGTAAACAATGGAATTCTGGTACCAGCACTGATGTATGGAGATTAAGCCTGGAGCTGGCAGAAGAGGAAGGAAAGTACACTAAATACAGTGAAGATGAGATAGTGAAATCCATTTATGATAGAGTAAAGAATGAAGATGTTAAAAATGAATGTAAAGCTGATCTTAATATTGTTAATACCATTAAAAAATTATCGTTTAGATGGTTTAGTTATATAGAGCTAATGAATGACGAAAGAAGAAAGATAAGAAAGGGCGGAAGACGTGGCATGAGCAGATTAACCACATACTGAATGATACTGGTCCTGTTAGGAGCCTCATTAATCGTACGATACATAAGTATAGAAGAATGTGGCGTTATATCCTCTCTGCCTATTCACACGGGGAAATGACGTGATGGTAAGTAAGGAAGTAAATCCTTCTTAGTTATTCAGCTCCCTTAAATTTATTTTTTATTTTTGTTAATGTCTATACATCCAATGATAATTTTTAGTATACCTTGTATCCTGATGAAGGAACCATTTTCCCCGAAACATATTGATTATCCAATACATAGTGGTTCTATACAAAGTGCCTTCTTTTTATTAATAGTTGCATATCTACATTAATCGTGTAAATTTATGTTGTTATTTTATTTTTTATTATTTTAAAATAGAGATGCGAACACGGAATACGTGCTACATCAATATTCTATACTATTTTCAAACTAAGCTAAACGCTTGTGCTATGAAAATAGGACTAACTTGCTCGAGGTTCAAACCCGCGACCTTTGGATCACGAGGCGAGTATCCTAACCACAAGACCAACAAATTTTATATTATTTATGAATTATGAAATTAGGGAGACGTGGCAACCCTGCCACGCGAGGAAGACAGGGTGAACAGGGAGTCGGAAGATGATTGATGTTTAAGGGAGGGCTGCCCTTGTTATCATATTGTAAGTGGGAGCCGTGTGCAGCTCTAGAAGGCGATAAGGCTTGGAAAACTTTGCCAAACTTTTTACAACTTTACTTTTGTGTTTTCGCACACTTTGGTGCGCCGGATAAGAAGTTTCTTTTTTTAACGAATTTTAAATTCGCACATTTAAATTTTAAATTTTGCCAAAAACACTCTCCTATTATATGCTTAAAAACGTCATATATGGGATATAGAACCAAAGGCAGCAATATCCAAAAAAAATTAAAAAATGCTTTGAATGCAGTTACCGAGGATTACTTATTTAAAATGTACTAAATTCTATATTTTATGTATCTATCCCTTGTAAAATTATGTTTTCTATAAATTTATATGCTGCGTTTCCTATAAAACCCACTTTAACTGCATTCATTTTTTTTGGATATTTCTTTTTGCCTTTGCTTTTACACCCCACATATCGTCCCTTTAGAGATAAAACTCACTAAGTGCAATTTTGGACAAAAATTAGTTATGAATACCAACATTTATATTTTTTCAACCTCTATCCTAGACAAAAATCAAAAAGTTAATATTCCTTCTCTATTCAAAGTTATTCAGTGTTAAAACTCATCATTTGAACATTTTCAATAATTCTGTTCAGGTAAAACACATCAAACCACTTAGTTACTTTTACCTGGCGGCAAAATTGACATATTATGTATTGGATATATTACTTTTTTCATATACATACCATACTCAAATAGAAAACCGAATAGTTCATTTATATTCTTGAAAATTAAAAAATTCAAATAGTTATACCTATTTGTGATACGAATATATCGTATGTGTGTAATTATTATTATTTATAACCTCGAAACTCAAACTTCAGTGTGTAAAAATATAAACCGACAGATGTCACCGACATGTACAATGTCCGATAGAATAATGCTTCAGCATTTAAAATATTAATGAATAAACTGATTTTGTAAAATTGATTAATAAGTATTGTATTGCCTTCCAAAATAAATCTCCTTGCCAAAATTCAGATGTTAGTTTTAAGATTAGTGGCTGGAGGACAAGTGAAGCTAAATAAAATGGTGTAATAACACTATGACCATTTATCACCTTAAAAGAATTGGCTCGTTTTAGCGTCAATAAATTATTGATTACAAACAATAATCTAATAAAAATGAATCATTATTTTTATGGGGGTTAATATTATTTAAATTACGGTCATTTTTATCACCTGGCCGAGAAGGAAGGTAACCTCGGCTGACCAATAGGAGGCGCTCTTATCGATACATCGTTTCGTGGAATATTCATCTCCGTGCTCCGGGCTGCGTTGTTAAATGGTGCCTGAATTATCAAAACATGAGCCGGCCATTATAATAAATATAATATATGGGATATTTATTATAATTGATGGCTCCATATCCGCGAGGTGTGCTCACCTGTTTGATGCAGAGGTCCGAAACAGTTCCGATTCATTAGCATGTTTTACTAATTAATCTTTGTTTATGTATTTATTTTAAAAAAAAACAGCGAATACAATTACGTGTGCCTATGTGTACAGTTCACAGGAAAGGGAGGAAGGAATGAAATTTTCATTACATTTATTTTTAACATTTCTGTCTGTGTACGTTATGTATACAATTCACAGGGAAGGAAAGAAGGAAATTTTATCCCATATGTTATGTATACAGTTCACCAGATAGTAAGGAAAGGGAATGGATGAAGTTTTATCACACGACTTTAAACATTTATGTTTGCGTATGCTTTTTGTATAGTTAATTGAGTAAGAAGTATAAAATGTATAAATTTTATTACTTTTATTCATGCGTACGCTTTGTGTATAGTTTACCGGGAAGACAAATGGAATTTTATTACATTTATTTATAACATTTATGTGTTTAATTTAAAACAGAACACGTCCGCGAAATATCTGGCCTCATCAGATAAACCAAATATTGGAGGATGGCCCTGTTAAAAGCTTCAACAATGGAAGAATGTACGTGAAATGTGAGGTTTAAAAGCAAAGGCAGCAATATCAATATAAAATTTAATATGTTTTGAATGCAGACACAGAGATTTCCTAATAAGTATATTTTTTACATAAAATGAACTGAAAGGTACATAATGTCTAGATATTACGTACCTTTCAAAATCTTGTTTTCTATAAATTTATAGGCTATGTTTCTAATACAACCTTGAGTTAAGTAAATTAGTAATCCTCGATGGCTGCATTCATTTTTTTTTTATATTGCTGCGTTTGCTTTTATACTCCACATAATATGATGTATGAATGTATTGAAGCAAAAGAGGTACAGAAAAGTGTTGCATTCTATCCTCCCTTGACAATATGAATCTATATTTGAATGTTAAAGATTTTACTCGTCGACGAGAGATTCTGATATTCTCGAAAATTGAGGAGTAAAGTATACCATTATATTAATTTTATCTCACATTAGATTAACATGTAAGTTTATATTTTTAACCCAATTTAACATATTTCATTTTTATTTTTTATAAACAGATTATCAATTATGTTTAAAAAAATAAATTTATATTCTCATTATTGTGGTAATGTTTTCTAATTATAATTGATGGTCTATTTTATAAATAATAAAAATAAAATAAAATAAATAAATTGTGTTAAAAACTTATGTTATCCCAACGCGAGTTAAAATATAATGGTATATTTTACTACTCGATTTTATTATATGAAATTTAGTTCAATTAACGATTTCCGATTCCTGGCTGCTCTGCGAGACATTCTCCAAGAATCGGCTGATCTCTCAAACGTTTCAAAAACATCCTCGACTCGGTCATTTGTAGAGTTTCATTATTATTGAAAAACGTCTCGAGACCTCGGCGGCTTTAAAACTTAAAGGTGTGGTGTGCCTTAAAAATTTATGCATTCCCATTAAATATTTGTTTGCGTGTGTGCGGCCTAATGTGATTTATTAACGCGCTCACGAGAAATTCACCAACTAATAAAATAATTCCGTATCACGCGAGCCAGACATGGAAATGTGCCATTTGCTCTGTCAATGAAAACGTTTCTCTCCCGGTTTTCATTTCAAGATACTTTTTGGGCTTGTTTTGAAGCATTTTCTGACGGTCGAGGTGGTTCCCGAAATGGGAAATTCAACCAAACGAAACAGCTATTTTTAATTGAATCATTCTTCCTACGGACGATTCATACGAAAATATGGATTTTCTTTCGAGTGTTATTTATTTATGCGAAAATCTCGTAATTTAAATTATTGGTGGATTTGGCGTTAATTTTATTCATGATTATCACAAATTGGGTGAAAAATATGAACTTTGTCATCTCTACGCGAATTTAACTTTAATTTAATATTTTACTGCTCAAGTCTAGAGTTTTATATGTTTTTCACCCTATTTAATGAACATCTCCTAATATGTTGAAAGTTAATATCATTTTATATTATAAATTGATGTGATTTTCTCAAGCTTCTTTCTGGGTGTTTATTGATGTTTTTCGCTACTGTAATTAGGATTCTTAGCCTGTTGAAGCGAAAAAATATATATATAAATACACCTTTTACAAAGGTTTTACATATTTTTTAAAAACTAATTTTTAATTCATATATATTGTATGTTAATTGTCTATATTGTATGTTAATTTTTTTTTCAATGTTTATACAATGCTACAAATGTTTACGATTTTACAGTGTTTACAAAATTAAATTAAGCTTTTTTCATTGTTGCTGAGAGTCTTGGCAGCAAGTAAACACTAAACTGATTTGACGCCCTGCCTGCTACACTAGTAGTTTACTATATTATAGCAGACAGTTTATATATATATAAACTAACATCTACTAACACGTGTAAAAACTTGATTAAAAATCACCTCCCTTCGCAATACAGTGGGCATGTCGGTGTCTTCTCATACCGAGTGTTCCGGGTTCGATTCCTTGTGACAAAACACACAACTTTGAAAAAAATCTATAGAAGTGCAGCTATACATTTTCGTTGCTTTCGATGCGGCCTTAGAATAATTGCGGATGGTCGAAGGCTGAATGAGCGCGCGGCCGTCCGCCTAGCGGCGCTAGCGGGCACACCGGTCCCACGACCGTCTATACTAATATTATAAAGAGGAAAGATTTGATTGTTTGTTTGCATTGAATAGGCTCCGAAACTACTGGACCGATTTGAAAAAAATTTTTACATTTAGAATCCTACGTTATCCTTGATGAACATAGGCTATAGAATATTTTCAAAAATGTTAGGGATCCGTATGAAAACCTCGATAATGTGACCCAACGTGTGAAAAAAATACCAAAAAAAAAACCTTATACGTACGCTGCGGAAATTATTAACAATAGAGCAAATTGATGTACTACAGTTCTATAGAGGAGATTAATATCTACAAAAAAAATCTGTGATACCATATATATACCTAAGTATTACAGTTATGTTACAATAACTTAAGTCAATATTAAATGAAAACTTTGTTTTTAAGAGAACAGGGGAACTTTTGTTTTCCCTCACAAACTTATTTTTTACTTAATCCTTAACCCGTGCAACGCCGGGTGCGACCAGCTAGTCTTTCATAAAATGAATCCAATCCAATCGAAAAGCCCAATCACGCCACTTCCCCGCGTGTGTTGTCACAGTTGATTCTAACCTGGCAAATCAATTTTATGCGTGCTCCTTTTTTACAGCCTTGGTTTACTGCCTGTCTTATTTACCCATTCTCGTACCAGCCCTTCTCAATTACGCCCCTGTGTAACAGATGGTTATAGGATCTTCTTGATATATTTTCACACATTACCTGGCGATAACCTAGTCGTTAATAATGATTGACCTACGACAAGGTATATATATACTTATGTAGGTATACCTATAAAATCATCAATATAAAAGATCAAACAGGGATGGAATTTATAAAATTTATATCATTAAGTTAACGAACATAAATTAATCTTCATAACACAACTAACATAACACAATTAACAGCAGAAGTACTATTAAGAAGTATTTTTATCTGCGTGTATAAAATTTCAACCCATTTCTCAATTGCTACAGATACCAAATTATTAAGGTACAATGAAACGTTTATAATTAAGCCTGCCACAGCAGTTTTATCTGTATTTTATGTTTTCTATCAATATTTGTATTTTTGTGGATTAATTAACGTAAATCATTGTTAATAGTATTTTTATATGTACGTTCTAAATAAAAAATAACGTAACACTCCACATTTTAAATATCTATGTAAGTATACTATTTCATGAGAAGGACTACAGTCTTTAGCACAATCCCACAAATATTTGGATGTTTGACTTTGGAACATGTATACTTACAACTTTCAAAAAATTTACAAGGTGTGGTAATCGTTGCATTGCATTGTGTCATCACTTAAGCCAGCTTATATTGGTTGTAAGCCATGAACCATCATATAAAATATTTCCATACATGTTTCTCACATAAATAACATCGTCAATTGCTATTTATTTTGTTAAGTATACCGTTTCTTTAATTAATGCGGTAGATTTTCGGATTTTTTCAGGAACACGTTTCCCCGTGTAATAAAATGATTTCAAAAATTAAATTTAATTAATTTATTAATAAATCAAGTATTTAAAAGGTTATGGATATTGAAATTTTTACCATAAATTTTGACGTTTCAAGCACGCAAATTTTAGATAAAAAAGAAACATAATTTAACCGTAGCATCTGAAATTTTTGCTAAAGGCTTGTTTACAGAGCACGTGTCATTTCAAATACATAACGTTATTTTTACCTTTTTCTCAAGTTTAGACAATTGATAGACTATGCTATGATAATGTAACTTGCTAGTCTAGTAGTGTATATTCTTGCATAGCGATCTAGTGCTCGGAGGTGAGGGCCTCGTCCCAGGAGACCGACGAGTTAGTCCTAAATTCATTGCAAAGGCATTTATTTTGGTTTTATTATTTTTATTTTACAAGTACCTACTCCATACATGCACCTTAGTAAATAAAGAATAAAAATAAAATTTAAATAAAATATAATTTTTCAAAAAATTTCTTTTAATTGCCGCTCAACCAGCCTTTGGACACGTTCTTGAATGTCGTGTAGCTGTGTGACAGTTATTTATAATAATATACCAAACAGAAAAAACAGAAATAGAACTTACCTACTAGTTAATTTACTGTAGTATCGCTAATTGTAACCTGTTATGTTAGTCGCGTCTTATCTCTGGAAAAGACGCGACCTCGGATTGGATGGATCACTTGCATACAGCAATAAAGCGCCGAGTACGATCTAAAAATTAAAAAACGTCAAGTCAAAATTCTACTTAAATATGCTTATGCGACATAATTTTTAAATAAAAAACTGTGATGTAAGAAAAATAATTGTTTACAATTTTTTTGTATAACATAAAGTACTGGAGAAATATAAATATCTTTTTTTTTATTCCAAACATAAAGTATTCAGAATTCGGATAAAAAGTACGCGGCATTAGCTACTCTAAGATTCTTGGGCGTTTCCTTATATTTTAAACGTCGGCACTCCGTATGATTATCTTGTTTCCTCACAGCCTTTCTGCCTTGCAACGAATACGTAAATATACGCGCTAGTGTAATGTTTATCTGATATTAGGTTTTTTAATGTCTGGTTCACGTCTTGAAATAGCATAATCTATCGACAAAATTCGATACTTTGAAAGTTTGCAAAATGGATGACCAGCCTTAAAAACAAAAAAAATACTCTAAAAGAGTGTTTTAATTAAACAATAGCTTCAATGTTTGTATGGCTTTTGAAAAAACTGTTGAAAAAATTTTCGAATGCTCTCTGCAAAATAATCTTTTTTTGACTAAGATATTTTGGCTCTCGGGTACAGATATTCCATATAAAAATTGTGTTCTGCTATGGACCGTTACTATTGTTACAATAGCAACGCACAACTCTCAAACAAAATAAATCAATGCGGAAGGTTCTAGACGAAAATTGAAAAAAAAAAAGCGTAATTACAGGCCTTCGATTCTTGGTGTGCGCGGCGGCTAGTTATCGCCGTTCGAAAAGCAATAAAACATTTTTTGCAGCACTATAAATTCATATTGAATAATAATTCGCCGCAATTTTTTGTTGCCTATTTCAATTACCGCCTTTTTATAGCCCCCGGCCGGGCAGAGGTCCCAGCGAACAGGGTGAGCAAAAAGAAGCGGATCCTAGTTAAGGTTACGACTCTTGTGATATTTGAGTTAGGTTAGTTTAGTTAATTTTTATTAAATCGTATCTTATAGGCCTTTCCATTTAAGAAATTTTTCAATTTTTTTTTTATATATCGGCCGTATTCTAAAAATAGCAATATAGGGATCTTAAGATTATTATTTCAACACTTAATAGACGAGAATAAAAATAAGTGATACTAGGGTGTTTATACGAGTATATATACAAGTCTAATGCGACAATTACAATTTTGCCTCAGGATAATAATTTTACACCGAGACCCTGTGGAAAAAGAAATTAATAAGTGCATATGAAATAATATTTTTTATTTAAGCTTTAAATACAGCATTAGTACTTATTTCATGTAGCTAATTTTAGCCGAAACGTGAGAATTGTGAGGTCACGTTTGCGATAAGTACTTCGGTATTCTGTTTGAAGCTGTCAGACGAGACCGCCTGGATAAGAAGGCACCGGAGAAATCACTTTTCTACAAGGATTGCAGTCATCAGACATCGCAAATAAAGGTATTTAATTTGAGAGAGATATGTGAAAATATATAAATCTCCTTATTTGAGTACGACGAACCCCGAACACCGACGCATACCTACACCTAGATCTCGTTTTTTTCGTCTATTAAGTATTAAGATAACAATCTTAAGATCCCAATATTGCTATTTTCGGAATACGGACGTTTACTCGTAACGATTTCTCAACCCTGTCTTTTGTTTTCAATTAGCTCGAAATGAAAAGTGAATGATAGACATTGAGTAGATGTTATTATTCTTCGAGTTTCTTGAAGATAATTTTAGGCACTTTGAGTGGCGAAATTTCATTGGTTATCTCGGAGGCCATATCCCGTGTTTAAATAAGATGATTTGTTTTTCTTAACTCAATTTTAATAATGACCCTATCATTATTCTCCTACTTATTACTTTGCTTCCTCACCGACACGCCGTTTCTTCCCCTGAACACAAACCTTCCTGCGTATAAAATTTTACCGCGAACCTTTGTTGACGTGTTTCATTGATTGGTTTAATATTTTAAATACGCTATATATTTACTGGATGTTTTTTTTATTCGTTCCTCTAATGTGCTTTTTTAAATGACATGCTCATAGAGCAAAGTCTGTACCAGGAAGTAGATGAGAGTTTATAGTGTTTTTCACAGACGTTCTGTTTCGACCATTTCATAGTGTTTTTTTTATACGTGAGGTATAAAAACAAAGGCAGCAATTTCCAAAATAAGAAAATAAAAATAAATTAATGCATTCACCGAGAATTACTAATTTAAAATGTACTTAATTCAACATTTTATATATTTATCTCTTCCAAAATCATGTTTCCTATAAATTTATAGGCTATGGTTTCCTATAAAATTTCTAATTCAGTACAATGCAAATTAGTAATCATCAATGACTTCATTGAATTTTTTTTTGGATATTGATGTCTACTATTTACTTTTTTACCCCACATATTAAAGATTGTAGTTTTTTTTTCATTTTTATATAGTAAACTAAAAAATATGTATTGTGATTTCGTGTTAAATTTTTTTAAATTTTGCATTTTTTATCTTATTCTCTGTTATTTAATTAAAAATAAAAGCCATTGAGATGTGGTGTTGGAGGTGCATGTTGCGTATATCGTGGACAGCGAGGCGCACAAATATTTCTGTATCACAAGAACTCAAAATCAAGGGGAGATTCTCTACCATATGTCTGAGACGAATACTTCAATATTTTTTTAGACATTTAACAACAAGAGAAGATAGGCTGGAAAAGCTTTTTGCGGTAGGCCATGTCGAGGATTGAAAAGAAAGAGAAAGATCCCAGATTCGTTGGACCGACCAAGTGATAAAAGCTGCAAGGACTTCTGCGGAATGCCAGAAAAGATGGAAGAGAAAGTTTAGAGGGCCGAAAGTCATGAAGATCACAATACTCAATCATCAGAGACTAATTTGGATGATGAAGAATTAGAAATTATTAAAAATTATCTATTTTTTATTAAAAAATAAATCTGTTACCATACTGTGGTGATAGGGAAACAAAATAGAGCACCACACAACTCTCATCTCACCCATGTTCACATACTGAAGCTTTCAACAGGACCATCTTCCAACATCTTGTTTAACTTGACACGCAAGCTTTCCACGTATGTCCTCATTTTCTGATGCATTCAATTATCCCATCATATATTTATTTGTATTTTTAAACCGATTTGTTTCGCATCTATAATACATTCACTCATATAACATATGACCATATGTTAAAACATACAAATATGTATGAACTATTTTCTTAAAAATGCGAATAACTCGCACGATATTGTTGGCAAAGATGCGAAAAATTATGTAAAGCAATATTTTAAAACATCAAACGCCGCCGCCGCCTATGTCACCGCAAAGAAAAATATATATAATTTCATCATTCTCAATATTGAGTAATACGTTTTTAGGAGATTTGTGATTATACCCTATTTATTGTCTTTAAAATCTGTATCCTGTATCTACCCCTATATAAAAATATAAATAAAACAGTAAATATCAATATATTCTACAACGTTTTGTTAACAAATCATTAAAATCGCAAAAACCATAAATTATCACAGAGAGAGACAATGAATAGGCGAGAAAACAATGCGGCATCACTGGATACCGAATCCTCAACACATAGGTTTATGTGAACTTATTCACTTTGAAATATTCCGTGATAATATATTTTTTTATTTATCATATTATAATATGTTTTTGTTTTGTTGTTTTGAATTGATTTTTCATCAAAATATGAACAAAAAATTATTTTTTTAATTTCATTCATTTTCATCAAATAAATATCAGTATTTTGATTTAGAGTGTGACAGTTACAATTCAATTATTAAATTGATTACAAATGCTCACGTGATTCACAATTTGATTAACCCACCAGAGTTAATCAATATCCCCTAGACAGGGTATAAATTGTGCATTGACATTACATATTTTGTAAAAATAGAAAATGTTACAGTAAAGGTCTGATAAACACCTCTAAATTGGAAATAAATTGATCGATAAAAAACAAAGTAGAATATAGAATACTGAATGGGACAATTTGTTACATAATATATTCAATGTGAAAATGTAAAAAGGTATGACATAGACTATAAAATATGTATAAAAATTAATTAAACTAGTTCTTTAGGAAAGTTGGAGCCAAATTGTGGGCAAGGAATTTACGTAGTAATGTGTCTATATATGTGTATTTAATTTGGTGTTTTGTTATCTGATTTTTATTAAATTTTTAAATTCAATATTAAATTTTTATTTTTTTCTTTTTATTTTATTTTATTAAATTTTAATTACTTGCACAGTAATGAACAGAAAATAAAATCAAAACATACATAGAAATGGCCGGGAATTTTTTAAGTATTCAGTTTAGATACTAATAAATTAAATGAGTATATATTCAATAATAAGGATATAGGTGATTCCTTAAAATATCTAACTATCACGTCGTTTCTCCGCAGGGGTGGGCAGAGGGGACAGAACACCATTGTATTCTATCTTGTTACACCACTTTTTCTTCGGCTATATTCATACATGTTGTCATGCAAGCTCTACGTTTGTTTAAGCTTTTAACAAGGCCATTCTCCAATATTTGTAGTATTTGATCATGCCAGGTCTTTCGCGGACGCCCTCTATTCCTGTTACCTTCAACACTCGCCCCATATATTATCTTAACCATCCTAAGCGTATTTTCCATAAACAAAGCATATTTTTATTAATTATATTAAGTATCGAATTTGGAGACTATTGAGAATTTGAAAGGTAAGAATTATAACTATAAATATTTAATAATATTAAAAGCACTTGACTTACTTTCTAGCCTCTGTAGCTTGAAGTAAAGCTTTCCTTAACAATCTAGCATCAGCTTTCCAATCAGACCTTTGGCTCACTCACGAAATAATTTTAAAAAACTATGTCCGTCTCAATTTAGTCAAAAACAGAGTTGCGATCAACACGATCATAAAAAAATCATGTAAAATATGTTGTATCATGATAAAAAAAAAGTGAGGGATGAAATGATCTTACGAAGATGAAATCACAACGGAATATTAAGATGAGTCCTGCACAATGTCCTACTCATTTGTTTTCCTACATAGTGAAAAGAATATTCGTAGATATTAGAAAGGAATACGGGGAAGCAAGTTGGAAAAAGAAGCTCGATAATATTTATTTTCACCTACACATCACCCTTTAAAATATATTTAAACGTGAGATATTTAAATATCACATTTTAAAGTATACCTTTTTGCACATCTCCTGTGACATATACAGGCTTATTTTCTGTAATACGTTGAACTGCCGTAAAAGTAACTTATATTGAATATTAAAAATTCATACGCTTTAAAAAATGTAAAATAAAATTATTAAAACACGACAAATAATTCTGGATCAAATTTCTGCAACGTATAAAGGTATGAAATATTTTTTTAAATATATAAAATTCAAAAAAGCTTATATCCACAGCACAAGGACATTTTCGCTTGCACATTTTGATGTCATTATTTTTAATTAGGTATCTACATTTTAAGTACTTTGGACTAGTTCTGAAACACCCGTGTATACATAGTATTTACTTAAACATAATAATTTTAAACATATTTTTCCATTACTTTATTTTAAAATTCAAACTTTATTCTTCTCTAAGTGCCACATTTATCACCTATAGGGAGGTCGCCCTTCACTAACCTTCTTGTAAAATACAGATTTTTCAAAGAAAACAAAATACCTGAGACTTTTTTACCGTTGGTACTAATATGCTTAACGTACGTTATACAATGTTTTAAGAATATATCTGTTTACACTGTTTTCATTACGCAATCTGTAAAAGTAGGATTACGTGAAACCCTTATTTTTTCTTTATTTTCGCTTTTTTCGTTTTCAATCAATACGGAAGCGGTACTAGGCAAAAGAAAAGTTGTATAAAGGTGTATCAATCTCTCAATTCTGTTAAGTTTCTTCCTTTATTACTTCCGTCCAAAGACCTTCAACTCCACTCAAGCTAGCGCCGAAAGCCCTAGCGGCGCGGGGTAAAAGCACTATTTATGAAAAGAAAAAGCACGCGATAGTATTTTCATATCTTTGCCGGGCTCATTTTTTCCAAATTTAGACATGCGATTCGATACTGAACAATCAAGAACCTCTTTTTATCAAAGCAGGCGCTATTATTCGGCACGTGAGCGTATTGTGTTGTATTATATTCTCCATTAATAATTCTGGATTATTCTAGTGGAAACCTCGCCGTGTTGACGAATTTATCGTTTTTGTATTTTTGTCGAAATATTTTTAGAGGCACCTACCCGGTACGCGTCGCGTTTCGCGAGTGATTTACGGTATTCAAATACTCTATCACTATGTGGCACAATTTCCATGTGATCTACCAAACAACATCTCGTCAAGTTATCTACCACGATACACGTTTTTAAAGTAATCTACTGAATCAATTAAATTTTAATCAGTCTATTGAAGTATATGTCACGGTTAAAATAAATTATAGAAGTCTAACAGAGACGAAGCTATATATATGAGAAACGTGTATGAAATTCTTTTTATTATAAGAACATTCACACAATCAAATTTTTGAACGTTGTATACGTGTTCCAAAACTGAAAACCTTTAATTTATTTGAAGGGATTATACCAGAGACGTCTGTAGTCCTTCTTATGAAATAGTATACATAGATATCGCACTGGTAATGATACCTATACATTTTTAATAATTATCTTATGATGGAAATGGTGAACGTGGCGTTATGTAGAGTGATTGCTTAAGCCAGCTCATACAGGTCATATGCCCATACAACTATAATGTATCGAATTAACTATTACCAACTTGTGTCGGATTCGTTTACTAAATAAAAATATATAAACCCTTTTCAAAAAGTTAAAATGCCAGATTTCCTGGTTGTCGTAATCCTAAAATTTTTGAAAAGTTCTTATAAATTTTCTCACAGCTGTATCAAATATCCAGAAAAATAAGAAAATAATTATTAGATTCAATTATCATTTTTTTATGCTTCAACAGGCCAAGAGGTCCAATCACAGAAGCGAAACACATCGCAAAACACCCAAGCTTAGTAAATCGCATAGATTAATTGTGACCTCACCGGGAACCGAACCTGGAACCCTCGGTGTGAGAATCCAGTGTCATTTCCATTGGGATACGAAGGCCGGTAATTATGATTATACCATTTTATTAACAAAGTAATTTATTACTTTATGAGTTAAAAAACGCCCGAAAAATTAACAAATGAATTCCTTAGTAAACCTTCACTAACCACCATTGAGCTATTTAAATAAGCAATATTTCCGTAAATACACCGATAGTTAATCAATGCTTTGAATTTAAGCTGCGATAAAAACGCAAGTACATATTTTTGACATACTACTATCGTAGTGAGTCAGAAAGATATACTAAGTAATAAAATTGAAAATATTACACATTAATTTAACAGTGAAATGTAAAACAAATATACAAATATTGAAACCAAATTTATTAATCAATTAGAAAGATGTACAGAAAAATCGAATCAACTAAAAAATATTTGACTGCTACCGGGATTCCAACCACGGATCTCCTCCTAACTGGAGCAGGCGCATTATCCAATTACGCACGTCTCTTTCACTTATTAAATTAAGAGGTTTAAAATGAAGTTTCTGTTGGATGGGATTTGATGAATGCTCCAATAGATTTTGTCACGTATTCGCAAATATGTGATTGTGATTCAATACTTAACAACACATATAAATTAGAAGTTTCGAGAATGTTCGCGGCCGAAAATCATCATTTAAAAATCGTATTTCAGAACGCTTCGCTCGCACGCACTTAATTTCGACTCTTTCAATTACTCGCCGTCCGGCAGCCTGATATTTATAGCTACGCTGCTTCCCTTCACCCGCGCGTCCCGCTTCTAGTAGCGGAAATATTTCGGGCTAGTTCGACTGTTTTCTAGATTATTCGAAAACCGTTATAACAAAATCTAAAACCTTCAAAACCTAAACGTTTTATCACGTTAAATGCTTGATATCTAAGTTAAATAGCTAAAAATAAATATAACAATAATTCTTTACGGAAATTCAAGATAACGTCATGGCCGCGTACGGATATTTTCTATCATGTGTATGTTTAAAGGTTAAGAAAATTATATTTCTACGGCTTGACCCAAATTGAATTATATACCTTTCGGTTTCCCAGTAGGTGAAATTTCCGTGATAAGAGCGAATCAAATCATCCAAATCTCGGCGAAGTCCATTCACAACATAATTAAAACCTCACCGCCCTCTTCTGATCGATATCTTTAATATGACGGAAGATATAGTATTAAGACCGAAACCTGTGAAATATTCAGATTTGATATTTTATCATAAAAAATATATATATTCGGCAGAAATATTTTTAATGTAAAACATTTAACTACAAGGTATTTTTTTTTAATTAAGAAAATAATGTACAATATTACAAAATATACTTTTTATGTAAAAGAAATAAGAAATAATAATTATGTATATTTAAATAATAAATTTTATAATAATAAATTTTAATAATATAAAAAGAAAATTAATAATAAAAAAGAAATAATAATTATGTATATTTAAACAATACATTTAAGAGTTATGATGGGAATCAACAAATAAAATAAAGATTTGTAACTGTAGATACATAACGTAAGAGCAAATTCAATATTTTAAATGACAAAATCATTTTTTGCAAATAGATATCTTTTAAATTCACACTTATTCATAATTTAGTCATTCAACTCCGATAAATTTCAATTTACTTTTCGTTAATCTTTTTAGTTTCGATTTCGATTTTTAATTTTATTGTATCCTAATGAAGAGTCCATTCGTTCCGAAATATCATGATTATTCAGTAAATTCACTAATGTGGCCCTCGCAGCCCATACTTCTCAAGACACTAGCTTCTCTCACCGAGTATTTCGGGTTCGATTCCCGGTGAGGCCACAATAAAAATATAAGATTTTTTCAATCTTGGGTATTTTCCCTTCTGTATATAAGCCTCATGTCTTGTTTAGCGTTAAAATAAAAAAAATGATATAAAAATGGTGGTTTCATAGAAAGTGTTTTATTTTTATTCATAAAAAGATTTTCCTTTCTGTATTTTATTCATAAAAAGTTTTTTCCTTCTGTATTTGAGCCTCGTGTCTTGTTTAGCGTTAAAATAAAAAAATTAAAATTGTGGTTTTGTAGAAAGTGTTTTATTTTTATTCATAAAAGTGCAATCAATTAAAATTGTACATATTCACCCGTGTCTAGACTTTAAGCCCACCCTGTACTAACCCGTATAAAATTGATGTGAAATCCATGAGATTTCCATTACAATACAGGCTTATAAATGTCAATGTATTATGTTCATTTCCATTAATAAATGTTCAAAAAGCAGCATGTAGCGGATATGACTTGTACCTATAGTCTAGTAGCATATTACACTCCAGGTAACCATAAATCACAATGTTCAAGATGCTAACGTCTCGCACTAAATAGCTCCAGGGTTATTTTATATTGAAATGAGTTCATGGTGGTGGGGCTCTCTCTCGAGTCGAACTCGATTATACTCACATAAAGTTAAACACTTGTAATTTTCATTTCGCTACGCTTTTAAAAGCGTATTAATATAACTTTAACACAGCGTGTCCATACACTAAACAGACAGTTGAAATAATAACTGTGTGTCACTGTACCCACGCGTAATGATATGTGATATAAATCATTCAAAAAATTAGACGTGCACATGTCCTCCCACAAATCGTTTAAAAATTTTAATTTATCTATTTGTCGATCATGTTCAGATCGAAAGGCTTTTTGCAACATCGAACATGCGGGATTTTTTGCAAGGCAAGAAAGGCGATTTTTTTTTATCTGTATTCTAAATATTCTATGACTGCTTATATTTCTACATTTAATTTTCTTTGCTGCGCGGGATAACATAGTTTCATAGACGTAAATATTTTATATTGTAATAATTAAAGTTATATATTTTTAATAATAAAATCGTTTTTTACTTTTTAAAAATTCTTTGTTTATTCTTATGTTTTATGATAATTGACCATGATTCCAAATTTTTTTCATTTGAGAAACTTTAATTTTTTACAATTAATTGGGAATCTTGTATTATGATTATTATTCATCTGAAACACATGCGTACTACACCACCCACTACGTCCACTTTAATACCAACCACCTTACCCTTATTTCTTTAATTTCCATTCCATACGTTATTTTGATATAAAATGTCAATTTTAATGTGAATTATTTATTTATTTTAATATTTAATATTTGATTTAATGCTAAACAGTTGTTATAAGGGGACTATTAAGATTTAGATAAATAAAAACAATCGCTAAGATCATCCTGTGTACGCCCATCGTAATCATGGTTTTAAAAGCTCGTAATAATAATATTATCCAAGCTGCCGTAGCGAAATTGGATAACGCGCCATTCTCGGATAGAGTTGAGGTCCATTGGTTCGAATCCCAGTAGCACCTAAAATATTTTTTCGTTAATTTGATTTTTCTGTCTGATGTCTTTTCTAATTGTTTAATAAAAATTTGTTAGTAAAATAATAACTATAAAGCACTTAAACAAGCAGTACCTACTTCATCGTTTCACTGGCTTATCTATCAACTGCATTTTTTCTTTCTTATATGTAAAAAATCAGTGTAATGAAGTGTAATACACTCTTTTTTTCATCTCTCTAATACAAAAATTTCATCAAAAATTGACTTACGCGGTTAAGTCGTGAGGTGTCGGTTTATTATTTTTTGTTTGAAGTAAAAATGTAAAACGTTAAATTTAGCATAAATATTACACTCCTGTAATAATCTGTATGCATTGAAGCTTCGCACATAAAGCTTACCCTCTGTCTGCATCCCCGAATCGAGGCTGTCAGCCACTTCGGTGCGCTAAGCTTCGGCAAACTTCCTTATTGCGCGTGGTGTAAACCAGGCAAGGCAGCGAGTGTTTTGATACAAATTGAATACATATTGAAGCCTTGAATCGATAATCCGCGTCTAAAGGAGCTGTTTACTTCGCAGCCTGTTATTATTGGAGGCTTAAGCGATTCGTTTTCGTGACTGGAGAGCTTTGCAGATAAATGGCGAAGATTAAAGTGACGCGCCGATTGCGACGTGCTCCTTACGCATGTACTACATAAAAAAAACTGTGATTTTTGTCTCACACTTTATTCGTATGAAGGATATGCTTTACATCCGTGATCTCAATTTTCGATTGTGTGATGCTACGTGTTATCAATATTATTTTATGCAATGAAAGCATGAACATTTACCAAAGAATTAATACGATTGAACTTGAAGCATTTGAGATGTGGATCTACAAAAGAATACTCAAAAGCTGAATGGATAGTGTCACCGTCTAGAGTATAGCTATTTCGAGCCTCAGTAAAAAAATATGATGATAGCCAAGAAAGGAAGTTGTCTGAGAGTTGACATGTGTATGCAGTTGGAGTAGGGTGACGTAAGTTTTCCCAAAGTCCTAGAGTGCAACCAAGCAAAATTTTAGGCGCAAATTATCAGGACTCGATTTTTCTATTCTTCCGGTGTACGTTCGCGTATTCAACCGGCTTCCAGATCTTTCAAAAAGGTCTTATCTGCAAACCTTCAATTATGTGCACTTCTTCTCGATTTTAGAACTTGTGGCAATATATTAGGGTACGCTTATATTATGTCGTTTTTCGAATAAATATTTACATGACCAGTTTTAACAAGTGCTTATAAACACGATGAAAAAGAATTCCGTTTGATAAGATGACATTATTTTTGGGTAACTACTCCAGGTTAAGGAATTATTTTTAAAATTTTGGTAACAGTTGATCTATAGATGTTACAGACGTCAAAACATAACTGTATTTGTAGATGAACGTCTTAGAGACATAATGAGACACATCTTTAGCTATTCTGTTTCTAGACAAATATCTTTAAAATTCTCTTTCATTCATACTTGTCTCGCAAGTTGTCGGTTGCCTCTGGGACTTGACAGAATTTATCTGGTAAAGAAATCATTACAATGTTTGGTTTCATTTCTACAACAATTTGTATGAAAATTACGAAATAATAAAAAATTTCACCACTGAACTAAACATTGCACATCAGACAATTGTGCCTCCCTTTACTTAGCGATTTTTTTTTTGACTTTTAGTAATATAAAACATATAGAATAACAATAATAAACAGCATCAGACCAATACAATAGTACCTAATGTTTTCCACTCCAAGTATGCACTCCGCAAGAACACCTAATTCTTCCCGGACTTCTCAAAAATGTTTTAACCATCAATTATTATTTTTTTGCATATCATCCAGTGTATAAGTAATATTAAATATGTTTTTTTGCCCGTAAGTTGTTTTGTAAAATAATTTTAATGTGTAACCCTTGAGGTGAGTTCTCACGAAAACGGTGCTATATAAATTATCCAAATATATTAATTATAATAATAAATATTACAGAAAAATATTTCAGTGCATGTTTTTTTTAAATATGAATCTAGTTTAGTATTTAGTAAGTGTGATATCCCCTACATGAATAATATTATTTTGTTTAGAATCTTCGCACAAAAAAATATATCAGCTTTATTTATCTTATTTATTAGCCTTCACAGGATAATCTAATGTATTAAAAATAATTTTACATGATTTTTACTCGTTAAGTGTAAAATAACTCAAATTTCCCAAATACGCTACTGGATAGTACCAGGCGAAGACCAATATAGTGGATAATGACAGCGATAATATTAAAATGTTGTAATATAGAATATTACTGAATTAAAAATAACGAGATAAACTTACACTTTTATAATCAATAAATAAGGAACCAGGGATTTTTCTTGCCATTACGCTACTTTATTTTTGTTTACCTCGAATAAATTTAAGACATATATTATTAAAGATGTGTCATTTATAAATTACACACCTTTAATTCATTTTGATAAAACTATCAACTCTATACAGTATTCTGCAATGCATTCCAAAAACCTTCGAGTAAGACCTGCTAAGTTACGACGGGATTAATCAATGCATTTTATTAAGGGCTGGTTGCATTAGCTTGGTTTATATTCATTCGTTTAATTGGTGAAAAATTCAAAAATCTATGCTTTATCTAAATATAATATAAACCAAGTTTATATATATAACTGATCCTAAATATGTACTTACTTAGTTTAATGTGTAATTCGTAGTGAAAAAAATACTGATATTGAATTCTGACTACAATAGATAGCGAACGCCAATTTGAATATTGTAAAATGTGCCACGTCGATAAAGAAAATGTCTCCCTTTTAACCGCGAACGCGTGTACGAATCACTTTAGCAGCGGCGATTATTTCCAGAACCCTCCCTTTACGCGCAACTTTAAAGTTTTCTTTTATGCCAGCGACTTTTTAATAAGATTTTGTTGTCTAATAATGCCCCGCTCTTTCCCCCGTCCGCCGGCATTATTTCTGATTAAGCCCCTTTGTTGCCGCGGCCTGTAACGCCTTTCAATATGTCCGCCATGTCACTGAAATGAAAAAAGAAACTGATTTACATATGAATGACGCGAACGGGAACGTAGCGACTCGTACAAGCGCAGCGCTTTCAAACTAAAAGGCGCCACTCATTACGCAAGCACGGCTTCTTACCCGAACTAAGTTCGTGCATAATTTCCGGGCGGCGGGGTTTGTAATCAGGGACGCAAACCATTCGGGGTAAATCTGCAGTGATGTTACGTTTCGACGGAAGATGGCGTCTCATTGTTGTTAATACCGTCGCAGAATGAGCGCGAATGACGTACACCGGAGGGATTCATGAAAAAAATAACTATCTACTGTATAGAAGCATTCATCAACAGGGACGCGAACCATTCGAAGCAAATCTGCAATAATAGAATATTTAAACGAAAGATGGAGTTTTATTGTTATTAGTTTATTCGTATAAAAGCTGTCCTAGAAAAAACACGGAATATTTACACCCCTATAGTACAGCTTAGCTTTTATTATCATCATAAGTTTTGTCTATTTATTACTGGATATTATCAAATTCGTGGATGAAATCATCTAATTCTGCTAAAGTGGATAAAAAACCACTTATAATGAAAATGATGCTGATAAATACTGAATATACTTCTCCCCTAAGGATTACTAAAAGCATTTGTTTTAAGCCTTTTTTGTTCACCCTAAATGTCTCGCTCTACAGAGCTTGAGAGTAGCCAGAATTTCTTCTGCTGGTGCGAGGCTTTGACTTCTGGACTTTCTTTCATCATCAACTTCTTCATTTTCATCATCTTCAGCATCTGTCTCTCCACTGAGACATTTTTGAGCCCTTTTCATCCATCTTTTGCCTCTATGAAGATAGCACATACTACTTCCCGGTGCGAGTCACCATTCTAGGATCTTCTTATTCATATATGTACGTCCAAACCATTACCGCATTATTATTAGCGGTGTTACAGTATTTCAATATTCATTTTTTGTAAACACAAATAGACTTTTAACTATCAGAAATTAAAACATTTTATTGGAGGAAAAAATACAGTTGAACCAAATCAATTTAAAATTAATGATACATATCGTATCACAATTTTTTTGTGTTGACAACATATTTTAAAATCAATTATAGAGGTCTCAACGTTCATTGTTAGAACATCCACGCATTACCAAATTTTTGAAAGTCGTATACATCTGAAAACCTATCATATATTTGAAGGGACAATGTTAGCGACATCTGTAGTCCTTCTCATGAAATAGTAAACATAGATTTTGCAGCTTAAAATTTTATTTTAAAATCGCCCACTTCGCCCATTTTCAACTCATCATACAACAGTACCGCACACGCGATTCAGAACCTGCGGTGTCTACACATTCAGGGCTTTTATTGGCCCTTTGTGTAGATTCGAGCAGAAGCGCCGTGCCATCATAACTGCACTGAAGTATTTTTAATTAAGCTTTGTCTACGCCTCCACGATATGAAGTTTGGAACCGCTGTGCAATACCCGCCCATATTGTGGAGGACAATTCAATATGTTCTATCATCATCAATAGTTCAAAGGATATCGGTTCAATGGTGCTTTTGCATGAATGAAAATTTTCTCGAGAATTGCATAAAGACCAATTCTACGTTGAGTTTGCATTCGTTACCTGACATATTTAGTACCTTTTGATTATAAAATTACAAAAACATGCTCGTGTACGTAAATTCGAGATTTTCATTTGTGTAGGGGATCAGATTCTCATTTGTGTGAAATCGAACAGAAAAGAATTTGAGGCTAAACAGCATCGTATAATCGACGATCTCAGAGCTTTCGACCCGTATGAGCTAGCTTAAGTCATCACACTACATCATGTAACGTTCACCAATTCGACCGCAAGAACATCCACACATTATCAAACTTTTGAAAGTTGTACATAGTACAGGTGACCCGTATCTCGAAGTCAAGCCGAAATCGAGTGATAGGCCAAGTCATAATAGTTATCAGAAAAATATTTAAAAAATCTAAGTCATGTATAAGCATCTAAAAAAATCAAAAAAATCTACACCCTGCATCTACAAATCTTTTTTTTTCTTCATTTTTTTTATTATTATGTATTCATGAATAATGCTTCTGTAAACTTTTGTTCAAAATTCAAAGCAAACTGCTCCAGCCTGGAAGAAAATGTCACTTTTTGACCAAACCAAGTATTCAAAATCAATACTTTGCCCAGTTTTAACTGACTGTTTTTTTTATTTTTTTTTTAAATATTTTTCTGATAACTTCTTACTTGGTCTATCACCCAATTTCGGCTTGACGTCGAGATACGGGACACCCTGTATGTGCTAAATCAGTTTCCTTCATCGGTATATTCGAATGGATTAGTCTAGATACATCTTTTTGCCTCCGGTAATTCTGTTTATTGAAATTGGAATACTAAGCAATATTATTTTTAAGGTACCTTAGGTAGTATCATATATATGATATTCTTCTGAATTATTTAAGATTTATACTAGAATACGCTTGAAAATTATTATTTTCAATTCTTTAAGGCCGGCGTCACACTACGCGGATTCTCCGCCGCGTTTCTTCAGTCGCGGAACGCCGCTACATTTCTTTCCATACAATAAGCGTTTATCAGACACACTGCGCGGATGAAAGGTCGACCCATTTGCTTTGATTTTACGTGGTGGAAGATATGTGCAGTGTGGCACCGGCCTAAATGTAACGGCTGTCTATGTCATTAAGTTTGAAAAAAAAAAATTTATTAAAATTTTATTAATCTTAAATTTCCCTCAAATTATTTAGAAAGATGTATAATGCAAATGTTTACAGCAACAGAAAAGTATGTTGCTCCATTCTCTGTGCCTTCTTCCGTGTAGAAATGGCATGATGGTAAATCTATGCGTATAAAACTCAATGTCTGTCTATACAAATCTACACCGTTTGTCCGATTTGATTCAAATTTTGCATACTTATGCTTTAAGACCCGGTGGGTAATATAGGCATACATTTCCCCCTCCTCTTTTACCCCTTCCCCTCCACCTGATATATTTTCGATGCAAATCTATACCGTTCGACCGATCGGACTCAAAATTTGCAAACTTATGCTTTATGACCCGGCGGGTAACATAAGTGACATTTTCTCCTACCCTTTTACCCTTTCTCCTCCCCTTGATATATTTTAGATGCAAATCTATACCGTTCGAATTGAGCCTTTGTTTCCCCCCACAAATTTATTTTCAATTTGATACTTACGAACAGCTAGTTATTTAATGAAATGCTAATTTATAACAATTTATGATTTTCAGCTCGCCATTATTTTCGCAATTATAATCATCGAAGGGGTTGTGCTTGTTTTATAAATTTTAGCTTTAATCTTAAGAGCGAAAGGCAGATTAGTTAGAGATTGCGAGAGCCCAGACTATGATGGATGAAGAGGGTTTCTTGAAAGGGGTAGACGCGACTTACAGCACCTACATCTATTTTCGTAGCGATCACAAATTTCGTCCGCGTTGTCTGTCTCTGATAAATACGTCTGCGGAAAAGTGTTGAGAAATGAGCCGGTGTTTTCGTGGACCGGCTTCTACAAACCATTAGAAACTATCTAATGGAAATCTCCACGTCCGCTGGTCACGAACGCCATTTGTTTGCTGTCAGCTGGGCAGGGCCGGCTCGGGGGTGTGAAGAGGAAGTCGTAACTAATTCTTCACCGTCCACTTTCCAAGGTTCACTCTTTTTAGTTACGCCTTTAATTCCACAATAGTATTAGGCAGTTTGGATTGAGTGATAATTGAGTCAATCAGTTACAAATCACTATGCTGATTTTATTTATTTATTAGCTGTAACCCGTCAAAAATGACGGTGCTTTTACATGCTGGTTCCTAAAGAATAAGTATTTACTTATTTATAGCCGATACTCATAAAATAGTTATAACGTCATTTATCAAAATATTTTAACATTTTTTTTAGCCTCATCTCCGTTGTTTAATTTTGTTTTTTATCCGTAAATTTGAACAGACAGATAGACAGACAGATAGACAAACGGACAGACGAACGGACAGGCGAACAGATAACGAAATTATTATATTTAGATTAAGTAAGTACTTATTCGCAGGTGATACAAAATACATTATTGAAAAGACCATAGAGTTTTAAATAATTTTCGACATTATTTGTTCATTATTTCGATTAAAATTATAAATTTTCCATTTTTATTGAGCGCTCAGCTGTAAAGTTTAGCATTTAAATTTAAAGCGTATAAAAGGATGTCTTCAATATTTTTGATTTACTTTTATTATATTCCATAGATATGTGTTCACGGAATACGTATCACATCAATATTATAATTAAGCTTAACATCTTTGAAAAATTGGACTTACTTGCTGGTCCTGATTGAGTCTTGAACCCACGAGGTTAACTTAAAAGCGTAGGTAGCTATTTTTAACGTAACTTAAAAGCATAGGTAACTATTTTTAACATTTATGACCAATTTAATTAAATCCTGGTTGTTGAAATGCGGTAATAAACCGCGTGAGAAATACCACTATAAACCTTTGACAAGGAGCCGCTACGTCTACCCATAGAAATATCATATATTAGATGGCTTGGACATGTATTTAGAATTCCAGAAGAATGTTCTGTCACCCCAGACTAAGCTTGGGTAAATAACAACAAAGACTTTATGAAGACAGATTGGGTCTCGATTGATCATCGAGTAGCGAAACAGCTCAAAGCAGGGGATGATGGATTCGTCTTTTCGGGACATTGGCCCCCTGACTCTCATAGAATACCGCAAGGAAAATGATTACGATGATGAATGCAGTCAGAAATTTGTTTTGGACATATTCACTAGTTAAAATAAATCCATCAGAGAGTTTCACACTCTAATCAAAAAATATAGTCTCATTTACCAGCGGCATATATACCTATACCGTTTCGTGAGAATGAAAAATTAAAATATATATATACGACGTTAATAATGTAGTTATAAAAATTCAAAACTTGGCGAATAAAAACTATATATACAATTCCCAAAAAATTTATAGTTGTCCAGGCAATCTCGGATGGAATCGGTGAATATTACATTGTGTAAAGTTCAACTTAAGCTATCAAATGTAAACTTAAGCTAACCGTACGATAGGTCGTAAGCCCTAATACCCAAAGATTTACATGCCTACTTTCCCATATAAATATCTTCGTCTCCGTAAGACATCTAAAATATATCTTCACTGTTTTCATATTGTTCACAAATTTAAATCGTGGGATTTTTTTTAAAATAAAAAAATTCTAAGCCTTAAATTGTGATTGTAAAAACCTCATTTTGTGCATCAAAAACGAACTCAACATGTGTTCTATTAAAAAAAATTGTAATAATTAATTGACAGCCCTGAACCGGCACTGTAATGCTCAAGTTTTGCAATTTATATTTACGAATTTAAAAATATATATTTGATCTATCTACCTTCAGAAAAAATGGTCACATCTACTCTCTTTCTTTTTTTGATAGGAAATTGGCACATCACTCCGAGGTCATCAATTCCCTTTCAAATTTCGTGGCATTCGTATATCACATGTATGCTGGATGATAATTTTAATCTAAATTTCCATTCACGTGGCCCTTTAATCATAACACATAATTCTCCACGTAACAATGTCCATAATTAACGCTAGAAGGATATTATGCTGCACTACATGGCGCTATTTTCATAGCCTTTCAACTCGGGGCGAAACGACGCAAACAAAACTAATAAACATACTTGGATTTCGTGATAATTTTATTTGTTGCAAAAGATAAATTTTTATTTTAAGTGAAAAATTAAGTAGAATTTTAACAATCACAGTTGGTAGATCGTTTGTTATTAAGAAATATAAATTGTAAAAAATCATGGTAAAAATATTTTGTTTACATTTTTGATTTATTTCACGATATAATTATTTTTTCAACTAATTAATATATATTGACCTTTTTTTGTGATCAACGTTTATTTTAATCCGTTGTGGATTTATTTGCATAATACAAATATTTGTTTCCTTTCAAAAGTAATGATATCACTAGTACATGGTATATCCGGCGCATGTTGCAATTAGTATTACACATTTGAATAGCCCTAAAATATATGGATACTTTTTACGACCATTTTTACAAGCTATTGATAACGTAACACATAACCCTTTTACTGCCAAAGCTATTATCTCGGTGATATGAAGCTTGTCAGAACTGTATAAAAAGATTACATAATCTCATCGACTCAATACTGATAAACAATTAATTTTCATATATACACCTTTGTAATTATTGCATTATTCATATTAATACCATCTACATAATTTCGTGATGGATTCGCTTCAGTAGGAGTTGAAATCAAACAATTTCATTAATTGAGACTTTTATTTATTTTATTTTAAACATAAAGTCACTGGACACAAACTTATCGGGAACACCATTCTGCGTTTAGCATGAATCGTCAATTGTTAAAATCTTTCTCGAGAATCTTCCACTTGTCTCTGGTATACTGATGCACATCGTTTGTATCATTCAGGTTCGCACTAGAAAATTCTGCACGTGCATACCGAACTCCCGCCCGTGGTCTATTTCGCTTTCTGCGGCTTCACTTCAGTGGTTTTGCTTCGTTCAAAACTACAACAAAGATTGGTTTGTCTCCAAAGAATGATTACAAATTAATAGTGCACCTTTATTTTTTTTTCAAAATTTCTTTAAGTTTTACCTTTATAAAAATGATTAAAACCATTATTTATCATTAAATTAATTTATATTTATTTAAATATAATTCTAATTCTTGTTTGTTAATATTTAAGTATTTAATTTATCACTATAGAAAGCTGGTTTTATAGAATAGTGGATGCTTTTAATTATTGAATATGAAATATAATTATTAGGAATCAATTTGACATCTGTTATATTTATCATATATATTTTTAAAAAATATTTCTTATTTTATAGTGATGTAAAGTGAACTTTATATATTATTATATGGTTTATAAACAGACTCTCTGATTTTAATTAACATTAAGTATTATTGTAGATATTCTCCGTATTTCTTATACTTATATCTTAAACAATAAATCCACTTTTAAAATTATTATTTCCGCCATTACTCACAGCTTGGTGAAAACCAAATTTCTTAAATATATTGTTTTTCCCTCCCCTAAACCAAAACAACCCTGCAAAGAACACTTGTTAGGTGACAAGTCGCCTGATAAATGATGTCTAAAATGTCAAGTACCTTCGAATAAGAAGGCAACAAAAAACATCCTAGAAGAAATAGATAATAATAATCGCACGATATTTTTATTTTATAATATTTTTGCACTTGATTTTTACTGTATGTTATGTATTTTGTTATGTAACTTGTGTTATATATGTACTGTACTTTCCTTCAAAATAAATTTAAGATGTCGATCTAAGAGGATAAAATATAAAAAAAGCTACCTACTTCAGAACAGCGATCTAGCGAGGTAGGTAGTGGCCGTGAGGCTTGTTACATATTATCCTAATTTATTTGTATTATGTGTATGTACCAAGCAATCAAATGTCTATTTTTTTCCAATAAACGCCAATTTACCGGCAATGATATAAATATAAAAAAGATATTTTTCTGCTTCGTAGTACCTACAAGAAAAACCCTACTAGAATTTTAAAGGATACTGTTGAAATAAACAATATGAGTTTTCATATCACGTTCCATGCACAGCCTTATCCATGGCAACGTTATTTATCATTTCAATAAGGAATACGATTTCATATTTTCTGCATATTGCATTATCAATCATTCTTTATTTTATGATAGATATTGAATCAAAAGAATATTTCACTAGCAAGTAGTAGTAACAATATTGAAAAATCGGATAGTATAAAATTCAATATGTGTGTATCTCGTTTTTGATAGATTGTGCCGTTTTTATATGAAAAAATTTGAACTTTTTTAGAGTCACTCCTACCCGAATGCGAAAAAATTTGACGTTTTTTTAGGATTGTTTCTGAATATACAAAGTAAAGAAAAAGATAATTAAAAAAGGCAGTTAATTTATTAATTTACATTGTACATAAAACAATTAACAAACAATAACTTTTATGAAAAATATGATTTATTTTTATCGTAAGCATTTATAAGGTCCTGTTTAAAAAATGATGTCTCACCGTCGGCATGATATATTCCTGAAATATCAATGAATTTAAATTTTTTAAATTTAAGATAATTGTAAAATAAGGTTACCATTTTAGTGGGTTAATTATCACAATTTTAATTGAAGTTACCCCTTGCTTTTGGTTAATTGCTTATAAAATAGTTTGTAACAAAATTTTGAAAAATATTCAAAACGTCATTTTTTACGTGCTGAAACTGTGATGCCTTAAATAATGATTTTAATATTAATAAACTATTCATGTGCGTTCACAATTTAAATTTTTAAAGAATATTTCTCGCATATATTTGAGTGAAATAATAAATCGAAATATGACTAAAATATAAATCATGTAATATATATTTACATATTCTCGGAAATACTGTTATGCTGTAGTTAATATAAAATAAATTTCTTTTTTGCTTATAAAATGTGTAACGAAAAATAATGCGTTAATAAAATAAAAGTATACGGAATATTCTGAACCAAACTTTCATAACTTTTTATATAAGTATAACTTAAAAGTATGAAGAAAAGATTTTATAAAAACTTGGCCTCCATTACCAAGTAATAAGAAAAAAATGTCTGTACCTCAATATGTCCTATTATTTAGACGCGTTTTTGGCAACGTTCAAATATTGAATTCCAACTTACTGTTTTCAAACTTGACTTACTTTCATTAAATATATTTGTAAATAATATTATTGATGGATTTGGCATAAACGTTGAAGAGTTTATTCATTATTATTATTCAATTGTAAAATACAAAATCATAATTAAACTCACTTAGAAGTAACATAATTTATGTATGTTCAAACAATTCAATTTCTCAGTGATTTTTCCAATTACCAATGATAATCGTTTTACCTTATTTTATAAAACCATTTGTCTGCAAATTCACTTCGCCCTGCTCATTAAGTTACTTGATGGGTTTAATAAAATTAGTTATGATGTATTATTTCATATTCAATTTATTAAACAAAAATTAATGATATACTACTTCTTCTTCTTTTATTGAAGCAATCCGTCCTTGAGGAGCGAATGGTCGACGATCTGCTCTTCCGAAAAAAACACTTACCTACCTACATTCAAATACATAATTTGAATGTAGGTAACAATGTCCGTCACTAACTCTACAAGAGAAACAAAGTCCGTCACCAATGCTAGCAGATGACGCTTTTTACGCATAATAATAAACAAGCATACTACATTATCGCGATAAATAGAACCAATTGTGAAATATACATTTTAATTGGTAATTTGTTAAAAACTGAAGCAAGTTAGTGGAATTTCAGCAATTTGAGATAAAGGACATTTGAAAAAACAGAAACGGCGAGTTTCTTTAATAACAATGTTTTTTTAATGTAATTAAATTTTATTATATTATATATTAAATAGATTTCCTAATAGTCCTAACAATAAGTAGCTTGTGGTTAGGACTCTCGCCTCGTGATCCAGAGGTCGCAGGTTCGAATCTCACTCCAGACAAGCAAGTTAGTCCTATTTTCATAGCACAAGCGTTTAGCTTAATTTGAAAATACTAAGAATATTGATGTGACACGAATTCCGTGTTCGCATATCTATATAAAAAAAAAAAAAAAATTGTTTCTGTACCTATTAAACAATTAATGTAAAGCTAGAATTCTAACAAAAAAGTCCACCATTTTTTTTATCGTAATTGGTTTATGAAATTTTTTTTTCCATAATATACCTATTTTTTTGTATACGTTTCCAATCGATTTCTATTATTTTCTTTAAATATCATATTCCCGCGTTTTTAAATTACAACAGCACGATAAAATAAGTATTCATTAAAAAATGATTCATTGTTTGGCACCAAATATTGGATTTAGATATTAAAAAGTGCTTTGCGTAACCTTTCCACGACCACGCTGCCATCATTCGATATTTCTATCGTCCTCGATATCCCCGGAGAATCGCGTCACAAATTTCACGCAGGGTGCATTTCTGCCACAGTACTGACCCCTTTCGGCAGCAGCCACCCCCGAGGCGGTGCCAGGCCGGCGGTTGTAAAGTGACACGACCCCTTTACCGCGGGTAGCGCCGGAGTAAATAAGAAAATCTCACAGTTTTCCGAAGGAAACGGACGCCAACGGGAAACACTTTGGGTTTACGATTATTTCCGCTCATGAGCGACGGAAAATAATTACGGCGGCTGTGGAATAATCTCGAAGGGGCGCAAAATATTCGTCGTAATACGTGCAATAATAATAATGTTACTAGTTGTAGCCCGTCAGAAATGACGTACTTTTGCATGTCGGTTCTGAAGGAAAAAAGTTGGAAATCTGTCAAACGGTATTTATAGATTTGTATAGAATATGTATCGAGAGGAGTGGGAGGAGTAAAGGGGGAGGAGGGAATTTGTCGATGTTATCCGTCGGGTCCTAAATAATGAGTATTTATTGATTTATTTACAAAAAGTTAAAAAATTAAAATAAAAACGAAATTATTATTGTTGGATTTATTTTATAAAATGAGATTTGTTGTCAATTTTGGACTAAAAAATCTGGGCAGACACGGCAATATCCAACTATGCGAATAGCAAAAGCAACAAAGTTCACTATTTAAAGCAAATGCAGCAATATCCCTATTTAAAAGTTAAATATATATTTATCTACATACATAAAAAGAGAACTGAATGGCAATCCTTTTTAAAAATTATTTCTAGAAAGATATAGGTCTCATAGATTCCAAAGAAGTTTCCTTGAGTAGCGACAGATTTTTTGTACTTATCTCAGAAACACTTGAGTGGGGTATTGCTGTTATTGCATTTTTACCCCTCTTATAATATTCATCAAAATTT
The DNA here is from genome assembly GCA_016648135.1 of Agrypnia vestita. Taxonomy (NCBI): domain Eukaryota; kingdom Metazoa; phylum Arthropoda; class Insecta; order Trichoptera; family Phryganeidae; genus Agrypnia; species Agrypnia vestita. Next base: position 55,835 of record JADDOH010001371.1, on the reverse strand, counting down.
CATCTCAAACGCACCTCTATATGTATATTTTATTTTATTATCTTTAATTAAATCACAAAATTTAGAAGTTACAAGGATACGCTACATACCGACTTAATTATTATATTTCAATCACAATCCATTTCTTTTAAACAGGAAAAAACTGTTTAAATATGCTTTTTTTGATAAATGTATAATAAATCAAATATATGTATGTATTACTTAATTTATAGATGATAATTGTGTGAAACAATTTATAAGTGTAAGTTTATTTTTAATTTTACAGTTATAATTCAAAGAGTGTGTAGCATTACAATAATTATTAAATAACCTATTTAAAAATTTATGTGAAATCACTTTAAATTGTTAATTTTTAAAAAAGATTAAAAGAGACTAGTTCTGAGATAGTTAGTTAAATCAGACAAAGTACTAACCAATTACCGATTGAAAGATCAATTTATCAACATGTAACAATTTGTTATATTATTGAAAAGTTTTTTAATATATTAAGAGTATAAATCAGCAGAATATGAACATTTATAGGTACCTATGTAAATAAATAATTCATTACCAATTATTATATAATAAATATATAAACATTTTGTATTGATTTTCATTACCAGGGCTAAACATTTAACAAACATTTTGAGCATTTCAAAGTATATGCCCTTCCACTGAACTTTGCCGTCTGACTTATGTCTCGGCACCCTTTCACCCGGCGGAAGCAGAGGTCGAATAAACTATTTGACGTCTCTCATTCAAGTGTCAATTTTGGGATTCGAAGATATTTAAGATACCATAAGATACTCAATATTCCTACTATTTTTCAAACAAAACTAAATGCCTGAAAGATAGGACTAATTTGTATCTCCCGGGATGAACATTTTTTTTTTATAAAAATAGAGATGCGAACACGAAATGCGTGTCGCATCAATATTCTTACATTATTCAAAATAAGCTAAACGCTTGTGTTATGAGAATAGGACTAACTTGATGATGTCTTGGGATGGGGCTCGAACCACCAACCATCAGATCACTAGGCGAGCGTCATGACCATTACACCTAAAGCTACTCAATTGAACCGTAGATCTCTAGCTTAAAAAATTTCTAAACGATAGACCAACAAGGCATGTTTGAACTCTCGTAGGTACAATAAATCTCTGAGATTTTCTGGTCGTATCTCATTTTATGACCTTAACCTATTACAAGACCACGACTTCATTAATTATAATTCTTTAATTCAACCTCTTTTATTTAAGTTTGACACAGTTTTTTAAAATTAAAAATGTATACACAAAAATATAACACATGTAACAACAATATTCTTAATATATTCGTACTAAACACTCATTCTACAACAATTTTTAATAATTGTCTCCGGAAACTTTCTTCTAACAAGAAATAAACAGCAGGATAAAATCACGAAACGCTTTTTACTTCGCTTCGCGGAAATTGCTGTCGTCGAGGTCGTTATCACAAAATTTTAAGATTAAACACTATTATGCTCATACAACGGATCCCTCTATGAGGGTGTAAATCTTCGTCACTTTGATTTGTGCGCAAATAACGATTGCAAGAAAACAGGTTACAGATCTTTTAAATAATACTTTGCGCAAGATTTGCGTAAGAATAATGGGATTGAATCTTCGGGAACAGAGCAAAGAGGCTGGCGTGAGTAAGGACTGTCGAATATCATTATAAGTGATGGTAATTTAACCGGTGACACACTAACCGTTATTTGAGATTTGTATCTGATTGCGTCTATGATTAAAAAAATTGAATGCAATCATCGAGGATTATTAATTTAAAATGTACCGAATTCTAGATTTTATGTATCTATCACTTCCAAAATCACTTATCCTATATATTTATAGGCTAAGTTTTCTATAAAATCTCGAATTCAGTTCATTATTAATTAGTACTCCTCGATGACTGCATATATATTTTTTAATATTATTGCCATTACTTTTATACCCCGCATATGTAACCTTTCGTAAATGATATATAGTTTTTTTTTATGTAAAAATATCACAAAATTTTCCCATATTCTATTTCTATCGCGGGTACAGGCTGAATAAACATATCGTATGTGGAAATCTATGTTTATTTTTTATTTAAATTTCAGTGTATTAAATTAAAATCGTATCAGTTGTGTTTATATTTATTCTCCGCTTTGTTGGAGACAACAAATGTCGCATGGTACATTTAACCAAATAGACAACACTTAAAACATTTCAATTTAGCGTGCTGTTTGCTATGTATGACGGTCTTTCAACGTTCGTTTGAATCTATTTTCTTTCCAGACCTTAAGCGTATTTGTAGTGGGAGAGTAGATTTGCTCCGTACAGGAGTTTTCAACTGCTCAAGATATCGTTCGCATCCATTCTTTTCAAATCCTCGACTCAAAGATCAATAAGTCTCCTTTTAGATGATTGTAGAATTTTTAATTTGATAATTATTTTTTATTGACTGAATGTCACAATTAATTTATTTGACATTAAACAAAACAGGAGAGTAGTTTGAACACAGTTGTACATTTTTTTTATCTATTTTTTTTAACATACTGACCGTCAACAGGTCATTAATGACCCTAATAGATGGTCCTTCAGTGACATTAAAGTACAAGTTTGAGTATTTTGTAAACTATGGTGAAAATAATATTAATATCAGTAAGTATAACAAAATATAGCGTGTTATTTATAATCACCTTTATTTACCCCAGCTGAAACCTTTTCACATATTTATAATATATAAATAGGATATACGACTATAATAAGTATTTACTTATTTATTACCGACACCCATTGAATAGTAATGACAACTTTTAACAAAATATTTTAACATTTTATTGGGACAAAATATTGGGACTTCGCTCTTCCTCGTATATTTAAATGAAATATGAAATGTAACCCCAATTTAGAAAACGGTAGAATAATTTCGTTTACAGATGATACAGTGCTTATTTTCAAAATGATTCTTGGGAAAATGTATTAAAAAAGGCGCAAAGTGGTTTGAATCGAATAACATCATGGCTTTACAAAAATCAGTAACAGTACAGTAAATGCTTCAAAAACAAAATACATGAGTTTCTCCATCAGTAAAAGAACAGGAATAAAACATCACAAAAATCTACTGATTCATACATTTCAATCGATAGATAAACTCTGAGATTGTACTGCAGACAGCGGAAGATATACAATATCTAGGTGTGCACATAGACCAGCATCTAAACTGGTGAAAACATATTTTGAATCTCACAATCCGAACAAGAAAGTAAGTATATTTTTTCAAGGAGATTAGAGATGTATTCAACGCACCGACAAGAAGAATACTATACTGTGCACTGTGCCACTCACTCATTAATTACGCAACTGTCAGTTGGGGTGGTGCAGCTTGTACTATATTAGATTCATTAAGCAAAGCCAGAAAATGTTATTGAGAATTCTTCATAAAAAGCCATTTCGTTTTCTTCCAGAAGATCTTTTCAGAGAATGTCACGTCCTGGATATTAATCAGATATATTTGCTGAACACCTTAAAATACTTTTCCGTCATAAACAAGATCCCCAACAAATAAATCACTCTCACTTAAGTAGAGCATAGGAGAACTGTGACTATCTTGTATCAAAATTCACCAACACCTTTTCAGAAATTTCATATCTTCCAAGCTCCAAAAACATTCAACATACAAAACTAAAAACTTGTAGCCATAATCTCGCATATTTTTCTTCAAAAGTGAAAATCTGGCTCCATGAAAAGCGAATGCACAAAACCTTTTAAATACCAAATAATATATTATATTTGAATCTTTTCAACTGCTTTTATATATTTTCTTTTTTTCACTTTCCAATTTACATATTTTTGTTAATGTCTATACTATAGAATTAACACTTTCATTAAATTTAGTAATGATTAAGTATTATTATTATTTATTTATTGGCATTAATTATTAATTATTATTATTATTATTTAATAACACACTGGTTTCGATACACTAGACGCATGCATCCGTCCTGATGAAGAAACAGTAGTATCGAAACCGGTAGACGTAGAGTTACTAGTTAAGTGGTTAATACAAAGTTGTATAATTAATTAAAATTAACAATTAGTCCAACCACAAACTTGACGCTAAGGACATCAAAAATATTATTTTTATATAAAACTAATCATTCCTGAAAAAGATTTTTACATTCCCGACGTTTTTAGTAAATAACATTTCTCATTCTCAAAGACATTTTTTCTTAAAACCTGCTCTAAACTGATCATTAAACTCCTTTTAATCAAGAGCCTAAATGAAAGTGATCTTAATTGGTTCAATTCTTGTATTATGCGCTCCTTTAAAAATGTATAAATTAATTTTCTATGTAAATCTGCTGAAGGCTTTTTAAAATAGTTCACTCCAAGTGTACGCCACAAAAATTAATTGCCGGGACCGCTCTAACAAAAGCAAAACAAAATAGTATAAAAACTAAGTTAAGAACAGTTAAGAACTACTGTTGAATCTTTAATCTTATTTATCTTAAAAATACACTAGCATTGAAGAGAATATTCACTAAACGCAGTCATACAAGTTATAATGTTATTATCATAAATTTCATATTCAAGAGATATTCTCCCCAAGGTACTTTTAATAAACTAAGTTTTCAATTAATTCGGTTCTGCGTTTAAGATTCCTGGCATCGGTTGCCTCGGAAAGGAGTGATTTTAGACGTTTCCAAGAAACATCACAATATTGGAAAACTTTGTTTGAAGTTTCCCTGACAGTGTAGGGCGAATTCTATCCTTTTTATTCCCCGGGTTCTGAAGAAACACTTTAATACTTGATCACAAGTACGTGTATTGCATGTTTTAAAGTGTCATTTGTTCATACAAAGGTTATTGATGAAATGCATTACAAGCAACTTTATTCATAATGTTACCAGTCTTTGCTGAGTGGTTAAATCAAATTAACGTGGAGGGTGCTTTATGTCACGGCTTCCGGGGTTAGTTTTATTATTTAAAATAAATCTTTTAAACTAATTTGAAAGAGAAAAAATTATCTCTAATTCCAAAAATTTTAGGTTTACGTCTCAGTTTCTATACTGAGGACTATTCATTCTAAGGTGGTGCTTTTGCCTGTAATGCCAAAAAAGCGTAGAAGGAAGCAACACAACTCCACGTAGTGCCTCCACACAAGAAATAATCAGAATGTCCTTACCTCTCCTAATGACGCTTTATGACTCCAGCGAATCATCAAGAATCGAATCTCAACATATCACACGCTTCGTTTAAAACATCCCTTACCTCAATACCTAAATATGTCAATATAAACCACAAATCCTTAATTTTGACTTGCCGGTTCCACAACCATTCCTCCCGCTGAAGTAGACGCTGACCTAATGATGTCTTCCATTTGTGTTGTCTGGAATACAGAGCTCCTGGAGATACAGAGGCGCCATGTTATGAGTTGCCTTGTACATCAACCAACACAGTTTGAACTACTCTCTCAGGAAAACGAGTTTAGCGCAATTCTCGCAGAAGGGATGTTATGTGCGAGAATTTTATGTCCATTTAATAAATAATTAATGAATCGCTAATTAATTTCCAGTGTTATCATTTATCTTCGAAAGCCACGAACCATAGCAATATTTTATCGTATCCGCAATACTTGTATAAGTACGCCTCTTTCGAGGCAGGTAGCATTTGGCATTATCACAAAACAGAGTACGAGCAAAACGAAATAATGTTTTACCCGATAAACAAAGCGAGTACATTCAACGTAATATATATTTACCCTTCTCCCTCGATGAGCTTTTAGCAACACCTTCATTTCTAATGTTTCTTCGGTGGCTGCAATCGGACCGCAAAAAGGGCGGGCGGAAGAATTTTCAATTTGGTTAAGTGCAGCGCTCCGAGCCGAGCGGAGGAGCGCTTCCGGCCAGCGGATAACGGCCAACGGAGTCGTTACAATCGGCGAAAATTTCGTTCCTACATATTTAAAATTCTCAGCCGTAATCATTAAGGCCAGCTTTTGCTCGTTTTCTGCAAAAGGAGTAAATTACAGCGGAACTCGAATACATTTTGAGTTCTCGTATGTAAACTCATTTTTAATGTGTATTTATTAAACATAATATTTATTAATTTTTTTATATTGTGACGAAAGCACACACTGTCATTAAAGTACTCTAAAATTAGTTATACTTAACTAGAAATCACATAAATTTAATCATATCAAGACTAAATTGAAAAATCTTCTACAAAAAACCATCACAATAACGCAATGAAAAAATCTTATCAAAAACAATCTATATACACTTTTAAATGTTATTACAATACCTTCTTAATTATTAATTTTTATAACTTAATTTAATGTATCCTTGTGTATACCTTATTTACTTATTCTAATGTCTCACATTTTTGTATTCTCGTATTGTTTATATCTTACTTACTTGATTTAATGTCTTAATTGTTATAACTTAATCTAATGTTTCTTTTTCTATATCTTAGTTACTTAATCTAATGTCTTACACTAACGATTTCATTAATAATAGATATATACATATATGACAATGCCCCTACTTTTAAACACGAGAATAAATTCTCATTTAAAAGTGGGTAAGCGTGTAATATAAATGTGTATTAATTAAATTATATTGAATACTCTTAAGTTTGTACATTTACCAAATAAATTTTAATAAAAAAATAAAAACTTTACTACGTATGTACATACATCTCGACATTATAAATATCTCACAGAAGCGAAGCTATTTATATGGCTATTAATGTGATTACTTGAGCTAGTCGACCATCCAGGTCGCAAGCCCTATTAACACCCAATAGACTTTCATAACTACTTTCCCATTCGTTTCTATGAGACATCTTTAATTTATGTCGATTAAAAGTGTTTCCTTTGTGGATAAAATCCAGTATTGTGTACTTGAAAATTTTTAACATACTCAAAATATTCTGTTATAAAATTTATTTGTTGTCATGTTGTTGAAATTGGATCTTTGGTCGGTAGACCAAATGTTCGTAGACCTTTTGTCGTGAAAGTAATGCAGCTGTGTAGCACATCACATCGCTTAAACGTTAAATAATATATTTAATTATTTTTTATAATTTACGAATAATATTACTATGTTTGTTTCTACCATCGGCATATTTATCGTGTATTAAAAATAATTTACAACAAAACATCATGCATAATATTTACTGAAATAAGAACATTCAATATTTAAGCATTCAATTACTTGTCTCTGTCTATTACTGAAATCATTATAAGTATACCCCGTGCGTCATCACGAATTCAAAATTTAGCCAAATTCCTTAACAAATCTCTCGGTGGATGCCGAAAGCTCTAACAACTCCATTCGCATGAAGTTAGTCGGAGTCGGCGACCGTAAGTGTAGCCAACCCCACCGTGAAATAATAATGGCGGCCGGAACCGCAAGTAAAATGGCGGGGCCCCGTTCAGAATGCGCGGGAAACGGAGAAACTTCAATTGAGTTATCTCGCATGCTTGAGTCGAGACTTTTGGGGACTAATTTTATTTATTCCCTTGCACCAAATATAATGCCGTGTTTTCGGCTGAGACTCGAGTAATTTAATACCGTGATAATTTATTAGACTCTAGCAATTAAAACTATCGCGGCGTGCTTAAATCAACTGATATTAAAATTGTTCGCAGACATTTTCCCCTTGAGACAGCCTGACTTTCCATTTGTGGTGTGGTTATGTACTGTTGTAGTAGTATTTATGCTGGCCTGCAATCAAATGGTCAGCCACCACTTCAGCTGCAAGAAGGATTGTATAAGCGATCAGGCATTGCCAGGAGATTAAGTTTAGTCAACGGGTCATCTGAAACATTATTTAAAGAAGGACTAAAAACGCATTTTTTTTTAATTATTTCTACAAGTTCACAATAAAGCTCTAAATATTACATTGACCAAAAGTTTTTGTGTTAAGTGTCCTTGAGGTATTTATTAAAATGGCACTTTTTATTCATTTACATTATTATTATTTTTAATCATATAGAATATAATCAATTCTGAAAATAGTACAGTTAAATTTGTATCCCTTCAGCGTGAACTATGTTGATTTTATTTTCAGGAACGATTACAATTTTCTGGGCTTCTCTGCCATCTCCGACTTCTTTGCCAATGTTTCCGATTCCCTTGTGGGTCCACGGTCAAGGATGCTGTTACTGATGCTAGGGAGGCTGGAGATATAACTACCTCTCACATAACTTTAGAGTTACCTATAGAATATTTTGTTCAGCTATAAAATTTTTTAAACCCGTGATCGAATTTATCCATTGTGTCAATCTATATACAATTGAGGGTTCAGATATATATCAGTGTAGGTCAATCAAGCAGTAAATGCACAAATTGTAGCTACAAACATGTTCACAGTTATATAATACAACAATCATTTCTGTTTTCAAATGTCTATCTATCAATCGTTCGTTTTTTTGTTTAACTAGAGTATTTTGAAATGTTTTTTATGGAGCCTTAAAATACATTAAAATACAAACAAAATGATTAAATGCGATTTTTTTATAAAAATGTTTATATTTATTTAGTAATTCATTGATTTACACCGATTGACTCCTAGGGCTTTCAATTGTATCCATGAATTGTAGGTATATTACATATATTTATAATGCAAAAATCTCCGAGATTCATAAAAATTAATGTTAAATTATATTTAACCGGTCATTTGTATAGATAACCTATATAAATAATTATACGACGCATTCACAATAAATATCTGTACAATTCAATCTTATAAAATATATATAGAGAAAATTCTTTTAGAGATGAGTATCAACCGGCAAGTGCATATACGAATTGTAAAATATTTGCATCAGCACGCGTATAGCCCAGTAGGGCTGGCAAAATGAATACAACTACATACATGGAAAAAAATAATGAGTATATCTGTATATTTTGTACGAGTATAACTATATAACACGATTTATATGAAATGCTATACACTTTTCACCTCGATCTAGGGAGAGTAACTCAGTAGGTGGGTCATAAATAAACAGAAATAAAAAATTGTTCTCGCTAATATACAAAATTGATAATATGGCGCTTGTGTGCCTTCGAGGGATCTGCATCCAAGCCAAATTGAATAGTAGGCGTCCAACTATCAGATGTATCTTTACTGCAGCCACTGAAAGGATTGTGGAAACGATTAGTCATTGTCTGAAGAACGTTTCAGTGAACTGGCTTTAGCTGCGGCAGACCAAAAAGCGTGGAATTATCGGCTCTCGGTTTTAAAAAAAAATCTGGAATATTATTTTACAATGATTTATTATATGTATTTTAATAAAGCTTCGTTTCATGATTGAATTTTAAATAAATTATTTTATGTAAAAATATTGGTATCATTGTAAATACGCTGATATTATTCAGCGAGGTAAAAATATTACAAAAATTGCATCATATAAATAATCCATTATTGTTGTTTATACCTGTATGAAATGTTAATATTTGGATTACGAAATACACTGCACTACAAATCATCGGCTTTGCATTGTAATCCTTTTAAACAAAACAACGATATACATTACTTGTATTTTAACATTGTATTATATTATTATTTAAGGACTATTAAAGTAACGTTTAATAGATATTGTAATGTTTTCTTTCGTACAAACTGCAAAGACAGTTTTGCAAGATAGATTATGATTAATAAACAATAAATAAAATAATAATTATTATAATTTAATTAATCTTTTCGCTTATTTTCATTGTTTTATTAAATATCTACGTTTATTTTCAGTAACATAAATTAAATCGTAGAATTTGTATTGAATTTATTGAAAATTGGGTTTGCGGTATGCCTTATTTATTAACCATTTCAATTATCGAGTACAGATTAATTATCAGTCAAGATTTTCTCTGCTATGTTGAATTAATATATTTTATATATTTACTTGAAGAACATTGTTATTATTCAATTTTAGTGTAGTAAAATGAACAAGAAATTGAAAATTAAAAAAGTAACGAAATTTTTTTCTTGTTTCAGGTAAAGCATTTGCCCCATATCTACTGACAGCTGTGAGAAAATATTTGTTGGTAAGAAATTTTTGTTTAGTTAAAATGACATGTTGGTATCCAAGTTTCACGAGTACATAGGGACATTGAGGATAGTTATATTAATATAACAGGTAGGTAACTTTTAGTATATATATTTGCCAGTATGTAATATATACCTACTTAAGTATTTTATCATTATGGAAGGTTGGCAATATTATCACATTGGTAGATTGAGGATCACCATTAACAATTGGCAAACATATAATATGGGCAGATGATATAATTAAATAGGAAATAACACTTACAGTCTCTATTTCCACTAATGTTTATTGAAGATTAATTGATTTAGTATGTGAAAATTCACTTTTAAGATAAAATACTTCTAGTAGATCAAAAGTTCAAGAACGCAATGATGAAAAAAAGATCGCACGGAGAAGTGCCACTGGTTTCTAGCCTTTAATTTGCTGGCTCACTCACGCATCAAAATAAAGTTCAATCACGACCATAACCCATGATTATCGTGTGCTTATAACGTGCCTGATAAAAATAAATAGTACATTACGCGGCAAAAAATCTAGATAATTATAATAATAAACCCATTTTATATACTGCAACGGAGTAAACTGATTCTTGAAAAACCCACCCACCTCACTGAGTAGCATCACAGAATGAAAAATATAAAAAAATATGTCCTTTTCAAAATGCAAATACATTTGAATGCAGATTCCCTTCGTCCAAAGCACACAACAAAATCCGTTGAGCGCAGGAAAATCTCACTTTTGAAAATCACACTTTTGGAAATTCGAACGAATCTCATTCCAAAATCAGTGCATCGCCACCAGGAATTCCCACTTGTTTTTGCGAGGTTCGTTCGCTTTAACACATCCGCTCCCGCCGGCGGCGCGCGGCGTCCCAGGGCGCGCCCGGCGGCCTGGAAAATGCGTTTATGCTACAGTTGCAGTTTTCCGTTTTTGACAGATTGAAAATGCGAAAAACTATTTTTCCCTCTCCCCTTCGGCGTGACGCGACACGGGTTCAACTAGGAGTCTAATCGTGTTTGTTTGCGAGCTGGCAGTATTTTTGAACGTCACAATCGGAATTTGAATGTGAAAATGCCAACGAATCGACAATCGAAGTTCGTTTGTTTGATTGATGTTTTTTGCCTGGTGACGAATTTATTATTCAAAAGTTTCCATTTTTCCTTTAAAAAATTGAGGTTATCATTTGAATATGTTAGTTGGGCATAGTGCAACAATTAAAAAGTTAAATAAATATTTTGATTTTAGGAAACCCCGTAAGTGACTAAATATTTTATCGATATAGTCATTTAATTTAATTTACATCCAAAAACATTTTTGCTCATAAACACTTAATTTTTTTTTAGATATTTGTAAGCTAATTTGTTGTAATTACCTTTGTCGTAAGTTACTACTAATAAGGTATTAAATGCCTACCTATTCACATGTTAAACTAATAAATTAACACGAACACGAGTATAAAGCTTATTTCGAAGATAGTCAACTCACAAACATTAATTATTTTGTGTAATAAATATATATGCCTATACAAACATTGTTTACAGTTGAAATATAACAATTAATAGCACTTCTAATTTATACATGGTTTAACTTACTTATATACTCTTACAATCTGGCCACAATACTTCTTTCTGGCGTAGATATTTCTAGATACCCTCTATTTCTTTTGCCTTCAACACCCTCGCCTCACATATTTTCTTACCATTCTCTCTTCACTAATGATGGTATTTTAACTAGTGACAATTTTTCGCAACTCGACGGGCAACCATCGGTGCTAAACAAGGAATTACAAATCCCAAATAACTTCACCGAAAATAACCGGTTATAATAACGGTTTAACCATCACTCATTCTGCTCATACGTTCCTCATGCGCTAAATATCTTAGCTATTCTTTCATATTCCTATCTCTCTATCCTTTTATAATTCTATTAAGTATGCTATACTCACATCTTAATTTCATCTTACTTAGTTCATTCTATATTCGAAATTTCTTAATATATAATAAATACATTATTATATATTAATTTATTTTTTTAAATGTTCATAAAACGGATATTTTATTCGAACCGCATATTTTAAAGAGAAGCAAATCTCGACGTTTCACTGAAGTCTTATTCAGCTTCATCAGGATCAGTCGAGATTAGCTTCTCTCTAAAATATACGGTTCGTATAAAATATCCGTTTTCTTGAACACTTAAATACGTCCAACGACCGTAATACTACCCTTAACTCGTTAATAAATAATTACTTATTGAAATTGATGACGTCATTTCGACTGTTCGTAAATTGCTCTAGTAATGCCCTTAAACCAACCTGAATATACGCTTTAGGACGTGTATGTGGGAAATACTTTGACTTAACAACACTTTTCAAGTTTAACTCAAACTTCATCCCGATGACGCAAAAAATACTCATCATAAAATAGAGACACGCAGTCAAAACGCACCGATGCCGTAATATTATTTAAAAAGCGCTGTAACGAATGCGCTGATTTTTTTGCGAACGTCGTCGCGACCGACTGAAAAGATTGCGGTCGCCCGTACGAACGAAGCTCTCACTTAAGGCCGCTTCTGACTATGCACAAAGGCGCCGTTAACCCCTCGCTACGGAAAGCAGAGGTCGGCGCGGTACATGTGCGCCGCGGATTGTTATTTATTGCCGACATTAGTTATCCTCCTCCGCCGCCCGCGACTGTACGTACCCCCACGACGAGTTAAAAGTCCAAACAGCGCGCGTGCAACAATATGAGCGATTTATTATATCGAGGTTTGTGTAGTTTGCGAGTGCATTTGATGTGTGAGAAATGATCCGCGCAACCCGAACTTGTAAATCGACGTTGCATGTTTTTGAATGTGAAGAATGCGCGCCTTATTTTCGTTTCAATCGCGCGGTTTTATTGCGCATTGTGCGCGCGGGCGTTCAGGGAGGAACAATCATTTTTACCAGCTTGAATACTTTGTGTCGTTGCACGTTTTCGTTTATTTCAAAACCTTCTCCTTCCAGAACTTTCTAGATCAGGTTTTTCGGGAACCTTCTAGAATCACCGACACAGTCGGCGCGCCTGTGAAAAAATCTTAAGCATTTTGGGCCTTCCCGTAACAAAAAAATGTGCTAGACACGTTTTTGTCACCTACTCCCCTCCACGCACAGCCACCCCCACCAAACTCGCATATTTTCGATGTGACACCAAGGATTATCCACCACCATAACCATCGGCGGGTGTGGAGAAAACTTGTCGGATAGGGAAACACGGGTTTCTTTATATATATATATATATATATATATATATATATATATATATATATATATATATATATATATATAATATATATATATATATATAGAGATTGATTTTTATTCTTTATTTTTAATCATTAAACCAGCGGTGCATGATGGAGTTCTGGTACCGACACTAATGTATGGAAGTGAAGCCAGGAGCTGGCAGAAGAGGTTCGAAAGTAGATTGAATGCAGTGGAGATGAGATCCCTTAGACGTATGTGTGGCAAATCCATGTATGATAGAGTAAAGAATGAAGGTATTAGGAATTAATGTAAAACTGATCGTAAAATACATAGAATAAAAATAGTGTAGCGAATGAATGAAGAAAGAATGATAAGAAAGATATATAATGTAAGCGTTGACGGCGCCAGAAAGAGAGGGCGACCACGGAAGACGTGGCATGACCAGAATAACTAGATACTGGAAGATGGTCCTGTTAGAAGCCTCAACAACCGTCGAGCTTTCATGCGAAGATGTATGAATGTAGATGAAGCGAAAGTTGTATGTCAAGACAGAAGAGTATGGCTCTCTGTTCTCTTTGCCTACCCCCACGGGGAAACGGCGTGATGGTAAGTTAGTTAGTTAGTTATTTTTAATCATAAATTTTAAAAAGATATTTTAATTATTACATTATTACCATAATTATTACTTACCTCTAGCTAACTAACCTAAACGACATTTCTCTCCAGAAGTAGAGGCAGAGCACATAGATCGCCATATTCGGCCATATCGAGCCATCCTCCAATACTTGTATCTGATCATGCCAGGTCTTTCGCAGACGCCCTCTTTTCCTGTTGCCTTCAACGCTCTCCTTATACATTTTCATAACCATCTTTTCTACATGACCAAATCATCTCAGCGCTCCCTTCTTTATTCAGTCTACCACACTACAGCCAACATTACATTCACATCTAATTAGTTCATTTCTCACTCTATCAATCGAACAAATATTTTTCACACAAGCACCTTACTGACCGAGACGTACATAGTCGGAATATGTACAACTTCTACTCTAGGCAACGGAAAACAGCAGAAATGCGAATGCTTAGATGGTCGGCAGGAGTAACCCTAAAAGACAGGGTTAAAAATTCACGCATCGGGGTATCTGGTTGTCGCTGTAAGAACGACATCAGAGATGGTACGGGGACATAAGACGAAGTCTACCAGACCACACGGTGAAGCAGGCAGCACCTATGGAGCTTCATCGACAGTAATCCAGAGGATGATCAAAGAACTCCTGGATTACTCATTGCACCAAAATCCTGCAGAAAAAACGGCCTAGATGAAAACGACACCCAGAATCGAAAATACAGCTTGCGAACGAGAAAAGCCGACCCCAATAGCCCACCTAGGCAAGGATTTGGGAAAATGCAAAGAAAAAGATGAAATTTATAATACGAGCGGAAAATAGTCGAATATACGGAAAATGTATATGTTAAACTTATCAATAACAAGATATATACAGGTACATACGTAAGAAAATATTTTAAACTTATTCTTACCTTAAAAATGATTTGTGTATCATTTTACTTTTATAGGATAAATAAACTCAAGTTTCCACTGTAGTACAAAATTCACGAGCCTTATCGGGCTTCCGGTATAAATTTATTTTCTGAACTCGATTTTATTCACCAATTCATTTTTTCAAACTCGATTTGAAATTCGAACACGCGGATTGATTTTTCTCGTATGCTGGAACCGGGACACGCTGATTGGCTTATTAGGTTTACTTACTGTTGGAATATGCACATCTATTTATCTGAAAATACGTCACGATTTTTTTTTAAATCCGTGCGTGGGCTAGATTAAAAATATTTTGTGAATATGATTTCATAAGCTGCGAATCTGAAAATTAATTGTTTCCGATAATTTTAATCGAATTTGAAATTAAGGATTATCAAATCAACCTTTATCCCTTAATATAACATAAATATACTAGCTGAAAAGTGCTCACTCTCCATTCGAATAGGTTACCAAAAAAAATATGGGTAATTTTTTTAATTTCAATAAATCAGATTTATAACTTTCTTTATTCCATTGTATTAAAACTATTACGTTCTCGATTATGATGTTTTCTGAGTAATACACGTATTTAATACGCAATGATACTTGATTTATTCCGTACGATTCTACCTGACTAACTGATATTACTACTACTCACCTGTTTCAGTTACATTGTACAGTATTAATTAAACAGATAGTATCTCAGTTAGAAAGACAGAAAGTTAAAAATTTTAATATGTTCATTAAAGAATTATTTATTTGTGATTGTTTTGTGGTATAACACTAGAAAATATTTTTATTCGTAGACATGATTTATATGCCTACATCAATTACAATATTACCATAATTAGAATTCAAATAGATTTGAACCAATATTATGGAAGTTTTTCAGCATATTCTGTGAACTGAAAGCTTTGAATGAAAGTTTTAAATCTGAGAAGAACTATCGTAATTATCGCGTCCGTTACATCTCTAATATATTACATATATACGCAGATAAACATTTTAATAGGGATAGTTTGGGGGTCTTTTGGTCACGAACATCAAGTTTTCGGGAGGATGCTTCTTGAGACCTTCTGTAATAAGTAGCTTTCGACAAGAATACTTTCGAAGCAAAACGTAGGTAAGTGTGTCTCAACTTTACAGAAGAGTCCAAAAATTTCAGTTATCTTTTTCAGTTGTTTGGAAATCTCTTTCTTTGTAAAGTTTTGGCCATTTAACTGAGTCGTATCGTATCGTATTTTCCTTAACAAATATTTCAATCATATTAAAAATAGTTTTTAAAAATAATTTTTAAAAGCTTATGTCAGTGTGATTCTGAAGTGTCCATATTTTTACATTTGCACTATAACAAAATTTTCATCCAGATAAGTTTTTAAAATTTGTTTATCTCAAAAAGGCTGCCCTCATAGCCCAGTCGGTATGACATTAGCATCTCACACCGAGGCTTCCGGGTTCGATTCCCGGTGGGGTCACAATTAATCTATGTGATTTATTCAAGACACATCAAAAACTATACATAATAACTATTGCACACAGGAACTTTACACAGTAAATTTAACACTTAAAAACTAATTTCAAATTAAGCTAAAGAAACGCTTGTGCTGTAAAAATAGAATTGACTTACTGGTATCCCGAAATGGGGCTCGAACAACCGACCAGTGTATCATTATGGGCGAGGGTTATAACCACTTCACCAGTAGACAACTCTACACACTATATATTATATTTGAATTCATGTAGAAATGTGTACATATTAACTATTTAATTATCATATGTCTAATA
The DNA here is from genome assembly GCA_016648135.1 of Agrypnia vestita. Taxonomy (NCBI): domain Eukaryota; kingdom Metazoa; phylum Arthropoda; class Insecta; order Trichoptera; family Phryganeidae; genus Agrypnia; species Agrypnia vestita. Next base: position 39,225 of record JADDOH010001371.1, on the reverse strand, counting down.
AACGTCGATTTATTGGCACTGAAATGAAAAAAAAATTTTGGTGGCGCTAAATTATAATTACAACATTTTACACTTTACAACACTAAATTATAATTCCAAAAATTTCATAAATGTGGTATTCTATCAAGGGTGGAAATGGTGAATGTTACAATGTGTAAATTGATCACTTAAGCCAGCCGTACGATAGGTCGTAAACCCTATGAAGACCTCCATACCTAATATCCTATAAAAAAGTATAATTTCATCTCTAAGAGACATCTACAATATATATATATATATGTATAACTATAGGCCCATCTCACTAATACCTAATGTATCAAAAAATTTCGAAAAATTTGTAAAGAAAAGACTAACTTAATTTATAAAAAGAAATTCTATAATAAATAAGAATCAATTTGTATTCACAGAGGGAATTAGTACACAAGACGCTATCGCAAAAATTTCGACAATCATACAGAGTAATCTGGATAAATCGAACAAATGCATAGGAATTTTTATTGACCTAAAGAAAGCATTTGATAGCATTTCTCATGAAAAACTTGTGGTAAAATTAAAAAAAAACGGGATAGATCAGTATTACTTCCAACAAAAGATCTCATTAAATTGTTTCCAGTACTAAACGTAGATGATATTTTCAATCAAGTTTCCATATTAAAAATATATAAAGAAAAAAGCCTTACAGAAAACCAGGATTATTTCAAACTTATGAGAAATGGAAACCAATTTATAATGCCTAAATTTAAAACAACAGAAATGCTGCATCACTATATTTATAAAGCCATAATTACTATAATAACTTACCTATCGAGATACGATGCATCAATATCCTCAAAGAGCAAATCAAAAAAATTAAAATTTTCCTAAAATCAAACTTAAATTCACAAATCATTTTCAAAATAACTCCAATACTTCCATTATCAATTTACCTTCCTTACTGTATTAATAAATAACTTGTATATACTATGTACCTATATATTATAATAAGGAATAAGAACTTTGGCTCCCTCATCAGACTCAAGAGCTTCTCTTTACTGATGAGGTCTACATGACTACCAAGTATTTAAAAAAAAAATTAATCCGATATGTATATATAAGAACTGTATTTATAGTATAAATTAAATAAATAAAAAAATATTGAAAAAAAATTGCTGGCATGTCGCAGTGAAAAGGTTAACATAACAAACGGGCGATGTAGTACTAAATTGTAACGAAAATAAAAATAATATTCCCGGATAGTTTCATCGTACATACGCTGAAATATCTTCTTCCGTGTATTTTCACGTCCCACGTTCCGTTGGAAAGTTTTGACATGCGAACCCCTCGAAACCTGAAATGCAGCGCGATCGGGCGGGGGGGGGGCGGGTGTGTATTTTTCCCAAGCATCGCTGAAATAGCAAAGTTTAATTAGTTTCCAGTGGCGTAACGGGGATGTTTGCCGACCCTCACAGATCGACGGTTCGTGTTTTAGTTTTAACCTTTGCTTGTACAATACACCCCCTGCACCTGCTAGTTTTGATAGATGGCCTGCATCCACCCGTTTTTCCCTTTTACGAGGATTTCATTGGAATTTTTCGGAACGTTGCGATTTTTTTTACCTCGTTGCCTTGCGGATGCGTCTATGACAATTTCGGTAAAAGTGGAAAATGAAAATGTTTGAAATAGTTTAGGGATTACACCACTCTGGAGGGTAAAATTTTGGTAGAAATTGGGTAAATTTATTTATTTATTTCAAAAAAATCCTTGTTTACAAATAAACGTACTTAATACTAATTAAATAATAAAAATATAACATAAATAACACTTTTTTGTTGTTGTTAAATTTGTGGATTATGCCACTCTACTAGGCTACGCCTGTCCCAGAGTGGCGTTATAGAACACAATTATAATATTTTTTTAAAATCGTCAGTAATATTTATTTTCATAAGGTAGTAACTATGTATCTACAAAGTATCAAGTGCAGTGTTAGTGGTAAGTTGAGTGAGTCATAAGTCCAAGTGTAAATATGTGTAGAATAATTGTTTAATGTAAAAAGGGTTAGAGTTTTGTTAAGATTATTTTTTTATATTCCTTAATTTATTTATTTATTTATATAGGTATATATTTTTATTTTTAGACATTGTTATGCAATTAAACTAAGTAAATTTTCAGTTGCTGTTCTACCTTTGGAGGTAAGCCAGTTGTTTGCTAAAGCTTTTATTATATTTATTGAGTATATTCTGATTTTCGGGAAGTCTGTTTTAAATATGTTAAATATTTTATTTGATTATTATTATCACATATTAAATTACGTATTAAACTATTATTTTAGTTGAAAGTTTTTCGGAAAAAGTGGCCGCATCGTGTCTATTTCCGTTAATCTTCTTCTCCGTGACTGACACGCACCTTCCTTGGTGCACGTGTGTTCGACAGAAAAAAAAATCGTATACTTATTGAGAAACTAAATTTTTGGATGTCATTCAGTCACGGAGGAGGAGCTCCACGGGAATAGACGTGACACGACTGTTTTGTTTTTATTTTCATTTTTTTTCCAAGTAAAAAGTTGTTTAATATGTAAATTAATAAGAGCCAATAAAAAAAATTAAACGTCTCATTGTAAAAAAATTAGCCAATTTCTAACTACATTAAATTCTATCAGGCGTAACACGTTGACGAATTGTTAAACTTAATATTGAGGTAGGTTGTGTCTGTTTTTTCAAATGGAGAGAACACAACAAAAAATAAATTACAACGAATTAGTCAATAATGTATTGTCACGAGATGGTAGAATCAGAAGGAGTTATGCAATTCTCTCGAACTGTCCACCGGATTTTGGAAACATCGAAAAAGAGATTCCCGACAACTGCGCACACAGTAAGTGTCAGAGTTAACTGCAGGCTATCACCATAGGAAGCAAAATCGTGCGGTGCGTGTTACTAGCGCGTTTGTGATCCAGCGATAGTAAATTTAAAAAATACCTACCTATAAGTGAGAAGTTTTTTAGTGCGAACCTGAAAGATTTAAGTAATGTGCATCGGTATAAGAGAAAAGTTATTCAAGAGTGAAAAAAAGTACAGCGAAGATTCTAGAACGAATTTAGCGAATTGGTGTGTGAATTATCCTAGAGAAAAAAATTATTCTATATTATTTTTTCAAAGTTTTCTAATTAATACTATTTGATTTTATACTAATCATTGTTTATATATATTTAAAATGTTTCAATGATTGTTCAATTTTCTTAAATATGTTTTTTTTCTATTAATTTTTTGGTTTTTTTATTTTAAAACGTGTTTTATGTTTATGTAAAAAAATTAACTTTATGTATTGTAAAAGCCCACTAAGGCATTGTTAAATAAATTAATTAATTAATATTTAGTGTGAATTTGATAACCGTGCAGTTTAATTAATATAACTTTAATTATTTTTTAATGTCTCACTGCCACGATCCCTTGCAAGTATTCTCCTTTATCATTTACATATTATAAAGTGCGCGCTCTTATTCAGTAGTGATGTTTATAGTATTTGGATCCAATAGTGATGATGATGAAGATTGATTGTATTTCGTAAATTGCATAAATTATGAATTTTCTTCAAAACACGAGCACACTGAATCACGAATTTTCTCCATACGCGCACAGCTCGTCGAGTCAGTTTCCTGCAAACCCTTTGGGCGCAGGTAATCATAATTTATCCACATTAGCTGTCACGAATTAACCCCGCCACGACGCGAGTAGCGGCCGAACTAGTAAACTAAACAAATTACTTTTCGCCGGGGCCGGTTATTAAATAAATCGTCCGGGTTTAATTAGCGCGCGCGGATGAGGAAGTTGTTCCTGTCGGTTTGCAGTTTGGCCGGGAAGTTGGGCGATATTTGAAATGTACGCAGTTTCGGTAATAGATATTAAATCATTTGCCGCTCGGCGTCACACGCGCGTACGCCTCATTAATGCGGTGATTTTCTTCTCGTGGCATATTTTCACTGCTGTGATTCTGCAGCGTTGATAATTATCATTTTAGCTCTCTCGTGCATGATTAACGAGGCATGTGAAAATACATGAGTGAAATTTTTAGACTATTTTATTCGATTAAATTAATCAATACTACGTTACGGAATAATAGGCTGGGGAGGAACTTACATCCCATACATCTTCAACCCTTAATTACAACTCAAAAGATCTTATAAAATAAATTTTCAAAAAAGCTAGAGATTTTCCTATTCTAAATTTACGTGTATAAAAAAAAATTTTGAAAGAGGACAAAATAAAAATTCTCCGCCACTATCAGACAAGGAGCAAAACTAATAAGCATATGAAAGGTCTTACTGAGAAATGTATCTTACATTGCTTCTTGTCTGTATAACATACTCCCAAAAGCAATAAAAAAAAATGTACATAAAAAATTGGCTTAAGATTCTGCAATTTAAATACTCGTAGATCCTCCTAAAATTAATTTGAATAATTTCATTTTAAAAAATATAGTACTTTTACACGTTTTATTATCTTGATAGGCTTTTGTATAAATGTCGATTATCGTTTTTGTTTTTATAAGTATAATTTATATAATTAGTTTATTATTTTCAGCCGTTACTTAACATGCATATTTTTTTTTTAAATTGTAAAAGATTATTTCCCAATAAAATTCTCTCATTAATTTAAGGGTTTTCGAGCCAGGACAAAATGTTTTTTCAGAAGGAAGTAAAAAATGCGCTGAAAACTATAGTATAAAAGCTATGAAGTTAGTGAACGGAGAATCACTCTTGAATAACTTCTCTCTCCTATACTGAGCACGTTACTTAAAACGCTCAGGTTCGCACTAGAAAAAGACGATAATGAATTATTAAAAGAACAACGTCACTTAACACGAATTAAAATTGACTCTATTCTTCAAATCACACTATTTCTTAATATGAACACTTTATTATCGCTGGGGAATACTCTATTTATCACTTGTAAAACATTCAATTCTCGCACGTAGTATTTATCTCACTCATTTATTTCGCCACTTTGGTAAGTACTCGCCCGACTATTACAAAAACTGGATTATTGAACCTCCTATATTATTCTAGTGTTAAGAAGAAGGTTCCCGTCGCTGCTAGGTTTTTCTAATCATCTTCCGATAATTGTAAATAATTGTAGAATTTTCTAGATGGTAATCGAGGTTTCCATCTTATTGTTATCGTTGGATTACGAAGAATTCTGTGTGTAATCTTTTTTCCATTTCGTTACAATATTTAAGATATATTTTCCCCAATGTCGTGTATCTATGTATGTACATGTACATCTTATTGATCTCTTTACATGCACACATACACATTTAGCTCACCACTACCACACTTGAAATTCTTATCGTTGAATAATCTTTCGCCGCAGCGAGTCTTGGATACGACTATCAGAAGACCATCAATATAAATCAATATTCAATTCACTATAAATATTTTCTTGATTGAAACTTCTGCTGGTCCGATTAAATAAAAAAAACTGGCCGTGGTAGATAGAATAAGCGATGTAGATCGCATTATCTCGAAAGCGGTTTCTGACCATTATTACATTTATCATCATCATCTACGGGCAATAAATAATATTAGTGGCTTTTAGAACAACGATCGTGATTAATCTTAATAATATTTTTTGAGATATCGCATATTATTATCTTCTTCTTAGTCTTTTCTTTTTCTTGATTCATAAATGTTCTCCTTCTAGATGTTTGATCAAATTCTAGATATCATGCTTATTTTTTTCTCTCGATAGTAGCGAAGTGCACTAAGTATCCAATCCCCCCAATGAGCATTTATTTTTTATTCACAATTTTTAAAACAATTTGTATGAACCATCAATTTGTTAAAATATCAACATGATCTGAGTTCATTGGTCCCTTTTAATATCCCTTCTAAGACAAAGTTGTATATTTATGCGATTTATGTACCACGTTTCACTTGTGCAATGGTTGAAATTTATCATCCCCATTATCCAGTTTATAAAAAAAAGCTAAAAAAAAAACAAATTAAACGGCCGGAGATGGGGCTTGAACCCCGGGCTACCAAACCGGCCTTTTCACGCACGTTGCTATGGCCGCCTCCTCGTGGAGCGCCTAAAAGATGCTACAAATATAATATACTAGTTCGTATCAACGACGCGAACCAATGTTTCGTCATTTTTGACGGGTTGCAGCTTGTACATACATAAAATGTAGAATTCATTACATTTTAAACTAGTAATTTTTAGGATATTGCTGCCTTTGCTTTTATACACTCCCACAAATGTCATTATGATTTTGACATTACTATGTGGGTTAAATATAGTAATATCATAATCTCTAAACGTGTTCTGTTGCATTAGCTTAAATCCATGTTGCCCGGCCCATTTCCCGTATGTATCTACATTTGACAGTGGATTAAGGCTCTCTCGCTGCCACACGACATTCAGCGTTAAGGTTTATCGGGTGTAAACACCATTTGGATGGATAAATGTTAATCCGGTGTCCTCGGCGGGATTTATTCCGGTTCATTTTGGTGCGTCGCATGAGCCTGGTCAGAACCACGTTTCAATAGCGAAACATTGCGTGCAATTTTTCATGTTTGGTGATTTGATGCGAATAGTCAGGTCATAGGAGCACCTTGCTGGTGTGGCGGTTATGACTCTCGCCTAGTGATCCAGTGATCGGTAGCTCGAGCCCCATTCCAGATCAGCAAGTTAGTCCTCATTTCATGGCACAACCGTTAAGCTTAATTTTATTATAAAATAGTAAGACCTAGCTGTAACCAGTCAAAAATGACGGTACTTTTACATGTCGGTTCATTAAGAATAAGTAATTATTTTTAAAAAAATGGGAAAAAAAGAAGAAATTTTTAAGGAAGTTCATAGTATTCATAGTTAATTACAATGAACTTCCACAAATTTAATCACAAATTTCGAAATATGAATAAATATTCATTTAACCCGTCCACTGCGACACATAATACGATACGAATCCCGTTCCGCATCGATGTTCATAAAAATACTTCCGAGATTGACGCCTTTAAATGTCCGCTGACTGAGGCTTCCTTTCAAAAACCTTATCATTTCTACAGTCCAAAAACCCATAAAAACCAAGTTTTTATTATACTCCCTTTCTCATTTACTACTTGAAACGGGTTTGGCGCTTACCCCACGCGTTGGGCTTGAGTCGAGCGACGTTGCGAAAGAGAGATAATTATAATTTTTTTGTAAATAAAAAAATTTTAAATCATTTTCATCGTCGCTGCGAGTCTGCCTGCAAAGTTTCAGCTCGATTGGATCACGGGAAAACGGTTAAAAATCGATCCAAAGTTTTTTCGACAGACAAGCAAGCAGACGCTACAAGTTAAAAGAAAGGGAGTAAAAATAGTCTTCTGTTGGGTGTTAATTCAGGTAAACGTGACGGCCATTACATATTAGCACATCATGCAATCCATTGATATGAAAATGCGTATTGTGACTGCAACGAATAGTATCCCAGTTTGTTGGAACAGCAGTTCAACAAAGCTAGCCCTGGTTTTGATTTACAGCACTATTTGTCGCGCGAAATTTTACCATCCACAATTATTGTGTCGCAGAAAAATGAGAGATGGTGAAAAAATTTAATTCAATAAAATCTAAATAAACTAGGTACAGTGTATACATATTTTTGGGCGACCTCGTATGTATACATGACACGATGACACCCGATGAATTTTGAATTTTTTCAGAATTTTGGAAAAAATTGATTTGTAAATTGTTTGGCTAAATTCGTTAGCCAGTCTGATCAGCTCTCGAAATCTCAATTTAAAAATCTAATATTCGCAACATGGGAATGATATAAGAGTTGGCGTTTCGCATTCCGTTGCTGATCGGTTTTCCACATCTAAAATTTAAACTAATAAAACAAAAAATAAACCAACTCACTCAGCGTTTAAATTCGTCGAATTAAATTTTTCACGCTCTAATTCGTCAAGTAATAAGACGTTACTGAGAAAACTTTAATTCATATTACACTGACAGTGAACTCTAAACAAAGGTAATCAAATATACTTCATTTTCAAAGGTCGCTGTTACGAGTTAATAGATTAGCATGAAACACGTTTGAAAATACTTGAAGGGTACGAAGAAAGGGTGGGCTTCTACGTGTACTGAATCGAGTTGAGTAAGTCAAAGGTAATACCTGAAAGTCGAGAGGTTTCAATTATTTATTTGAGCACAAAAGAGTTTGATGAGAAGTTGTTTCCTGTCTGGTTTAACCAGTTTTCCAATTTCGGAGGAAATTTGTAACTACAGAAGATCTACTCTACTGTAGTTTATTTTATATTGTTAAGTTACGAACTACCTAATTTATTTGTCTGTCTTCTTCATTAGTTGTTTTAAGTTTAATATCATCATCAACGGCAGTGGGAGAGTGAAATAATTAGATGTGTTCAAATAAAATACTCGCTTTATTAATTCTACTCGTTAAGTTTACTTGATACGCGTTTCGCCTTATAAGGTTTTGCATTATTATCATCCCTTTTGGCTGTACAACCCCTGGTGGATGTTGGCCTCCTCAAGAGGCCTTCTTCCATTAACCTCGGCCTTATGTCAGCTTACATCAGTTCTGGATCTCTAAGGCATTGTCACTCCGTCTTAATTTTAGACGCCCTAAGCTTTTTCACCCTATTAAGGTATTATTACGTAAGTCAATATCATCACGTGTGTCAGTATCATAAGCGTTTACGTACAGTCGCTCAAAGTTGTCAAATATCGTTGCCGTCATCTCAATGCCCGTGTTCAGAATAACTTGTAATAATAATCTTATAATGAGAAAAAAATAGATGACACAAACACCAGTGCTCACCTATGCAGCTGAGACGTGGGTATTAACTAAAAGAAATGAGCGAGCAATGGACGTTTTTGAAAGGAAAATTTCGAGGCGTATATTTGGACCGGTTTTAGAAAATGAACTTAGGGGCATACGTTACAAGAATGAGTTATATACTCTGTTTAAGGAGCTTAACGTTACAAAATTTATAAAACTGTAAAGACTTTGGTGACTGGGTCATATGGAGAGAATGACCGAGCATCAAGCACCAAAATCCCAGCTGAACTCAAGATCGATAGGGCAAAGGAGCTTAGGAGGGCCAAAATGAGGATGGTGTGACAACGTCCTCAAAGACGTATCTGCCTTAGAGCTTCTAAACTGGAAAGAGCTGGCACAAAACCGAAATGAGTGGAAAAAGACTCTTGAGGAGGCCAAGGACCACCAGGGGTTGTAGAGCCAAGAGTGATGATGATGATGCCTTCATAAAGCAAAGCAAGTTTAAAAAAGCAGGTCTCTTATTTCCATACATACGGAAACAAATTTTGAACAACCATGAGACTAATGTAGAGCTGTCTGTAATATTGCTACTGAGGTGAGTTATCGTTCGATAAATAATGCCCTCATAAGGCGAAACGCATCTAAGTAAAAAGTACATAGATTACAGAGATGAATTAAACTAGTCGCCTTAAAGTATTTATTCCTGCATAATTTAAACCCTTATAATCAAAAAGCATTTTTTTATTTTATTAAATTTTGTTCCAAATCGGATCTTTTAATAAAAATGCATTCTTGTAATAAAGCGTTACTAATTTATTGAGACATTATGCTTTTTAAAATTATTAAGTTTGCCCATTTCAAATTGTTTCAAAACTTACAAGCTTGTTGTAATTTTATAAACAAAACAAACGTATTAATACCAGACGTGGTGACAAATTGTGAATATTTTTAATTTTTTTTTTTAATGTTAATCAATTAAAAAGAGACTACATACAAGATTGAAAAATTTTCGTTAACTTACCAGAGTGCCGTGGCGAAATTGGATAACGCGCCATTCCCGATTAGAATTGGAGTTCCGTTGTTCGAGTCCCGGCAGCATTTAAATATTTTTTGGTAAATTTGATTTTTTGTATGTCTTTTCTAATTAATTAATAAAAATTGTTGAATATGTATTTGTATGGAAGGTACACCACCTCATAGATGAGGAGAACCAAAAAAAAATATTACATACACATGGGAGTAATTTTGGATTTTTAATATCTGCCATATTGATATTCTATAAATTTTTAACCAAAATCAGTGTTCATATTATGAAACATATTACTAATCTTATGACCTCTCATTCACTAGCCAAAATCTCAGCTCAATTTATCTACCAATTCAATTTATCATCAATTTAAATGTACAAATATTATTCGTGAAGTTTCAATTTAAAAAATACCATTGTTTACATGTTACAACATTAAAAAATTCCTGTGCACCCATAATATTTACAATACCCATTATCATAATAACCGGGTCCCATCTGATAGTTCGTCTCTCGTTGGCTAAGCCATCGACCTTGCTTGACCAGCTGAGATTAATTTGGTTAGAGTGCCGGTCAACATACCGGAGCCGATGCTCGACCCTGGATACCTCTTTTCCTAATAATCAAAGCGAAGTTTAGACGGAATTAAGAAGAACTTTGTGTTAAGGGTGCTGTCAATTAATTAATTTCAAAAATACGTGACATTCCTTAACGTTATAATTGAATTGATTCTGATCGAGAAAATGTTTATCTTTAAAACATTTATCAATCCGGAAAAGTATTTTTCTTCGTTATAATTATTCGTACAAAATAATCTTGAATATTAATCTATATATTGCTATTTGTTCATTAATAAGTGTTGTTAATTAAATATATTAATTTTATACTGTGTTTTATTTCCTAACAACAAATGTACCTATTTATTAATATATAATATTTGAGTAGCTTGTTGGTGTAGTATAAATTTTTGGTATAGCTAACCTAGTGATTAGGTGGTCGTAGGTTCGAGCCCCATTCCAGGATACCAGCAAGATAGTCCTATTTTCATATTTTATTTGAAAATAGAAAGAATATTGATGCGACGCGTATTTCCTGTTCTCGTGCCTATTTAAAAAAAAATATTGCAGATAATTCCCATCTCGTTTGTTAATTAAAATGTCTGTGTTGCGTATTATAATTTAGATAAATTGTTTACTTTATACATCATTTCTACTTCCGATTTGTGTTGTTGCGAGTTCACATCGAAGAAACTTTAAATTAAAAATTTTTTAGTGAATATATTATAAAGAATAAGAATGGTATTTTGGTACCAAAATTGGCGTATAAGAATGAAGTCTTATCATCTCTAATTATTAATCATCTCATTGTAAAAATTATCCAATTTCTACCTAAATTTTGCTCTCCTGTTGGGATGTAATCCTTTAAGAAAGAATCGCCTGGATGATGCGGGTTATTTTATATTACTTTATATAATTTTTTAACAAACACACCATTAACAGGTCATTATTGACCTTAATAAATTGTCCTAGAGTGACATCAGTGTAAAAAATATAACAATTTGAGTATTATTTAATTACACAATATACCTACTTTTTATGATAAATTAATAATAAATAATGACTTATCGATAAAATAAATTGTAAATAATATTCAAAACAATAAAATAACTAACGCAAATCAATAAATACAATTTAGGAATGTGTTCTTGATTAGCAAGTTTAAGATTGCAACGATTAATATAACATTCGATTCTTCTCGAAATAGAAGACTTTCAAAAAGGATTTTGCGTGATTGGGAAAGTCTTATTTATATCCAATGGTGTTACTGGAAGCCGCAAAAATCATCGAGCCTGCTCTGATAGAACAGTGTAACATTCATTGGAATTAATTCATTTTTGAATAAATCAGCTTCGCACTTAACCTTATTATAACTTAGCAGCTCGTTTTCTTTTGATTCGCGCTCATATCTTAACAGTCTAATCACATTTTACTATTTCGCGATCCCGCATTGTTCTGAAGACGTAACTCGTTAAACCGAATTGCTTATTTTCCCAGCCCGCGTATTTTTCACGACAACACAACACGGATGCTGCCAGCAATTACCCGTCAGGCACTGCACACCTCCACCAGAAAAAAATGTCATCTCGTACAAAGATCCAGCATCTTCCATTCATCCGCTGGCAGCCTAATCACACTTCATTATTTCATTTGAATAAAGCAGCTTTTGTTGGGTTCCACCGTTTGCGCGGAGTTCCACCATTGTGCTAATTCCACGGCGGTTCTTTATTCCACGGATTCCTCCGACTAATGATGCAGTCGGGGTCCATGCCGGAGTCTGTATTGTTTGTCCACGGTGCGCTTTCTCTGCTCTCACTTATTCAATAATGACTCCTTTATTTGGATTTTTTTCTATTTGAGTTATGTGTTCGTGAGCACCTTTTGTAGTTCTTGCCCGGCGAAGCAATTTAGATTTTATCACCTGCGAACAGTGGTAACGTCTGTAAGCCGTCACGTAGCAGGATAATTAACACAAAAGTAATTAATTACCTCGGTGTATTTGAAATAGTTGATTTCATGCTTGCGCCTGTTTATCTTGTGCATCTCGGACATATAATGAAACCTACTCATCAACCAGGGGTACATAAGAAGTAAAAGAATTCGGAAGACGCCGCATCTTCTGACTGCGTAACTTGAAAGATTAGTACATGACTGAGGCATTCCGTCCACTAGCCCCTTATATTTTCCATGTTTATATAGGATTGAGTTAAGAATGTCATATTTTTCTAACTTATTCCCGATGGGAATCGCCGGGACATGGAAATGGGACAACGGAATACAGGAATAGAGGAATGACGGGGTAAGGTTGTTTGGAGGAGATGTGAATACGAAACTAATGGACTGTAATTTATGCAATAGGAAGGAACACGGATGACAGATGACCACACTTGTCCTTCGATTTTCATGAGATCTGGATTTGATTGGTGATCCACTTTGTATAGTTAACACTTCATACCATTCTGCGAACAGTTGGCAAACGGGTAATTCAATTAATTCGATGAGTATAGTGAGACCATAATACTCACTCGACGATTTCGTCGTCGACCCATTAAGCGTAGAGTGAGGGGAGGCAGGGAATAAGGAGGTCGACTTCGTATGCCAAATTCGTTATGCGAATTGCTCTGAATACAAATATCGAACGGATGCATTTGCATTTGTTACAATCCCAATTATAATAATTTCATTGTCTATCCGTCCATCTGTCCGTTCGTGCATCCGTCTGTCTGTCTGTCCCCGTAACTTTGTGTAACATCCGTAACTTCTTTTTAGTATAAGAATTTTTTTCTTTATCTTTCTTTTTTGATTTTTTTTCCTTATTTTTACCGTCATTTTTGACGGCTGGTTTTCATTAAATTTCGTGAACGAATATCCCTTTTAGAATGTGTCTGTTTTTTATAAGAAATATAAAAACAATTATGATATTTCGTCATGTTGATATGCGAAACTATCACTTTTTGGTTCTAGTACTATTTGGATTACGGGAACAAAAACTTTAAACCCCTTTATCTCAGACTGCATATTTCAGAAAGGTGCACTGGGAGAGCGATATATCCGGATACCATCCTTACAGCATCTTACTACCGTAATGACGTAATAAAGTGTGCAGCATAAAGATGTCTTGGAAAATCATATTTGCATATAACAGAGCAGTAATATCTACGAATCCAGCACAGAAAGCGCGTTTATTCCAGTGGAAACTCCTGCAGCGGTATTATCGTACCCTTGCATGGATAGATAAATACAGTTATGCGATCTGAGCTTTAGAGAAGTGAGTAGATAAAACAAAGTGATTCTCGACTCATCCTGAAAGTAGGAACTATATATACATATATGTTTTTATTACTCATGCATTTATTACTAGCCATCCGTATTAGGTGTTTTGTTTCATTTTGCATTTGATTTAGCATGATAATTCACTTCAAACAATCAAGAGAACTGTGGCATATTTGGGGCAAATTTCTGTTTACGTAGTCGAGGTCACGCATTATCCCACGTCGCACAATGCATGACGGATGTATTGAATAGGCACACCATAACGCGTAGTGTGCAAGTTTTGTGCATATAATTACAACATTAAATGCTTCACCGGCTCCTCACATCGAGGGTTCGGAGTTCGATTCCCGGTGAGGTCACAATTAATCTATGTGATTTACTCAAGCCTGGGTGTTTTGTGATGTGTTTTACTTCTGTAAATGAGCAACTTGGCTAATAAAGAAATAGAGATAAAAGTAAATAGCGCAATATATCATGTAATAATTTAAAAAAATATTTTAATAGAACATGGATGAATAATGATCAATGGTTATCATATCTTAATATGGTTATCAAACCTTTCATCGTCATCTAATCAAATCATCAAAAATCAAAAAAATAATGAAAAATCGTGAAACCTTGAACTACAAGTCTTGTTATATCACGTATAGTGGTTTCACAGAAGATTACCCGACTATGCTAGGCCGAACATGTCCAAATTATCGGCCGTATTCCGAAAATAGCAATATTACTATTTCAATATCTTGAAAATTATTGTACAACATTGTAATTCCGTTAATTTATACGTTTTTAATTTGACAGGTTTGAAATTAAAGAATTCAATCAATCAGAAAGCTCAACGAATTCACTAATTGTGAATAACTTAATTATTAATTAAATTCATTATCTTAGAACCTGTCCAACTTAAAACGTCTACATCACAGCTTTACAATGTTATAAAATAACTGTTCACATACCGAAATAGCAATATTTCTATTTTCAGAATGCGGTCGAATGCCCGTCTCGAAGTACCCACTGTATCTGCCATTCTACAACAAAAACTCACGTATCGGCCCTACACTTCCGTCATCCAGATCTGCATTATTTTAATGCTAAGGCAGTCCCTCGCTACGCCGCCGAAGCAAAAGCACCCGTGCGACGCGGCGAGGATACGGCACAAACCACTTCACCGAATCTGGGGTGCATTCTGAAAACAGGAGTCTCAAAGAAAATGGAGTGATATTATTGATAACGCAATAAACCTGGGTTTAAACGGCTAGAAGACCTACTGCAGCGACAAAGAACCGGTGCAAACTACTACTTAAGATGCCCAAGATCCTCACCAGATCTTAGCTATGTGATGACGATGAACCTTTCGTAAATACTCATCAAACGCGTTTACCACAACCATAGTCTACTTTTTAATGTGTTAGTCCAACTTGGTCCGGATAGAGGGCGCGTAAATTATTCAAAGGGTGAGTTTAATTTTAATAAAAGAAGTTAAAAAATTTAAAATAATTATCTTCAGGTGTATTCTAGTGTCAAATATTATGATTCGGAAGAATATCGTATCGTACATTAAAAATAATATTGCTTAATACTACACATTAAAATATAGAGATATCATTACCAGCTGCAAAATCTATATATACTATTTCATGAAAAAGATGTCGCTTCAAATATATGAAAAGTTATCAGACTTGGAACAAATATACAGTTTTCAAAAATTTGGTTATGTGTGATCACTTAAGTTAGCATATACAGCTCTTAAGCCGGGTTACCCTATAAAAATACTTCCATAACGTTTTTTTTATATAAATAGCTTCGTCTCTGTGAGACTTATATAATATATTTGAATTAATTATTATAATCACAGTTACAGTTAGTTAGGTTTCAAAATCATTGGAATTGTACTCACTTATATAATGAGAAATGGGTGAGGTAACCAGGAGGAGCTACGTTAGAACGAGATCCTTAAGATTAAGAATGAAAAATTTGGAACGGTTAACTTATTTTATTTATTTGGAAGAAGGGGGAGTGACGGCTAGTGAGGGGGTGACAATATCTTGCACGGGGTCCTAAAGAGTAAATATGCAATATTTTATGAAACCTGTATTCGTTATACAAAACATATGTATATATCGATAAGTTAAAACAGGGTACGTCAAAAATGGCAATCGGTATGTCATATCACTAGGAAGACAGAAAATCGTTCTACGAATAGTACCTACCTAGCAGTGGTTTCTGAAGAAAATCACCTGTCTACCCTATAAACCGTTTGACTGTTGAAACTATTTTCCTAAAAATTTATATTAAAAAAACTCAACCTTTTATTTCTAGGACCGTTTTATGATATTAAGCTCCCATACCGGTCCTTACGTCAAAAGGTTGAAATTTTTTTAAACTAAAGGACATCCCCTTGCGGTGCTGTATTAAGGGCGACGCCGCAAGGTTCTGGCCGCAAAATTCCATTCACTGCTCCTCCTCCGAAGCTCAGCATAATTTATTTATTAAAATCATACAATAAACATACAACCTACCTGCACAATCTGCACATAGTTGTTGTACTGCTAAGTAACAGTATTCAAAATATTAATTTGTCACAAATATGTGTAAAAAAAAATTAATTCCTTTCTTGCCCGTGAGCTGTAAATACTTACGTTTTTTCTCATTAAATGGCATTCTTAAAGTGACTCGAAAGTAAGTAATTAAATAATGGATATATTTCTACACATTTAATAATATTCAAATGTATTTTAAAATAATCTGTACATCTTGCTTCTACAGCATATTTAACACGATTTCGTTATTTTTTAAAACTGGCAATGCCAATGAGAGCACGACATGCAGCGTTTTTATGAGTAGTTATGTTGTAGATTCAGTAATTAATAAAAGCATATAAATATAAAACAATGTCACGTTTGTGAGAACTTGTGGAGTTCGTGGAATGAAAGACAGTGTTTATGCAGATATTTATTTCTCAGCGGAGAGAAGCTCCGGGAGCACGTGAAAGTATACCTAGACCTTCTTTTTTCCTTTCTCCTCATTGTTTGTTATACAAAATGTATTACAAACATCGTACATACCGAAATTTTTACATTTAACAATGAGAGTACTGCAAAATTGTGAGAATTTCCTTTATTTTTTTAATTGTACGCCTAAAAATTTGGTATTTACTACGTCGAGTAATTTTTCTATCTCAATTTCAACTGATTCGAAAGTGGACTCAAAAGTTGGTAAATTTCATAATACCTTTTTTGTTAGCATTTTTTTCAAGCCAGAATTACCTGACCAGTTCAGTTGTGAACTACGTTTAAATTTTTTTTTGGGTAATGGCCGTGCGCTCTGTTCATTAGCGAACGCGCGCGCCTCGTACGACTTTTCCATCAATTTCGCAGTTTATTTTGGTTCAGCGTCACGGGCGGGCATAATTGGTCGAAAGTTTATAACATTAACCAAAAATGCAATATTCGTTCGGCTGGAAAATGTGCCCTTAAAATATAAAGTTTATCGATGATTCATTACGACCTCGGAAACCCAGGGTTTCATCGGTATCTAGGTTAATCGGAAATGTCTATTTCTTCCTCAATAATACACATAATTAATACAAACTTATAAACATCAATCCGTTTATTAATAGTTTTAATATTTACAGCATTAACTTTGTGGTCAGACAAAGTTAATGATGTAAATATTAGTTTTTTTTTAACAAAATATTATTTATGTTCGTATATAAACACTGGAATTACTTTTTGTCTACCGATTTCAAACGTAACCACCTCTTCGCACATACACACCACAAACATAGTATTATGTACGTACAAACACCTGCACAAAATATTCTTTAACAACGAAACAAAACATAAGTAGATATTAAAAACAATTTATATATTTTACATATTGGTAAATAACGGAACTGCAATTAAAATTAAATATTGTAAATAACCAAATCTTTTTCCAAATAGTTACGTTTTTAATTTGTTTTGATATTCGTTCTTATTTAGTTCCTACATATTTATTTTTTATTTTTGTTAATTTTACTTCCGATTTTAATTTGTTATATGTAAGTTGTTTTCTAATTTCTGATAAAGGGACCATTGGCCCCGATACTGTTTATAATAATTCAATAAAATATTTGTTTTATACAAAGTGTTTTCTTTAACTGTAAGTAGTTGCGGATATTTTATATGAACCGTATGTTTTTCCAAGAAACAATTCTCGAGGTTTCGTTGAATGCTTATTCAAAGTCATCAGGAGGACAACCTTTACTCGCGGAGGTAGAGAGTCCGCCCTCTACCTCCGCGGGTAAAGGTCGTTCTCCTGATGATGTTGAATAAGCATTCAACGAAACGTCGAGAATCGTTTCTCAGAAAAACATACGGTTTGTATAAAATATCCACAACTATTTACAGTTAAATATGTCTAACGATGTCTAACGACCGTAATAACAACCTTAACTCATTAAAAAGTGTTTTCTTATTAATGCTTTAAATAATGTTACCACATTGTTATTCCAATGTGTTTCCTGATTTTGCTTCGTATTTTATATACTTTTATTTAAAAATGTGTTAATTTTGCAATTATAAATTCTACGCATTTATAATAATTGTTGGAACCTTTTGCAGAATTCTCGACCGAGGATAAACGGAGACCGCTGGAGTAAACACCCGGTGGTCTTATATTACACATTTACTGCTCTCAAATTAACAGTCAGCTGTTAACGGGCGGCTTTGCAATCCCGTGTGTGGCCGGCTTTATAGGCCCATCAACTTTTAGCATACACTGTAGCCACTTGCTGCGTCGGCGACTTGTGCCAGTATTTTTTCCCACCAGTCCCATGTCAGCATGCGACTATATTGTCATGCAATTAAAAATGTATTACAAAAATGCAAGCAAACATAAAATGACGTGGACACCGTATGTAGATAGGTACATATACAGGGTGTACCAGACCTAGCAGCAGAAACTTGGCCGGCAGATTCTTGTCTACGTTATGAGTCTAAAATATTTAAGCACCTAATATCAATAGTTATGAAGATATGCAATATCCAAGTTAGCATTTTTTTTTATATTTCTGACTTATATTTTGTAAAAGGTTGAACATTATCATTACATTAACTTATGCCGATTATGAAAAATTCATTCGCTTTAATATAAGTCGAATAAAATGATAAAAACCTTCCAAAAATTGAAAAAGATTTGTTTTACAATTTTTTTCAAATGAATTTTTCATAATTGATATAAGTTACTGCAAAGATAGTTAATTTTTTGCAAAAATAAGGCAGAACCATTGAGAAAAAAAGCAAATTTGATATTACATATCTCCATTAGTATTGATAGTAGGTCATGGTTGCTTGAACATTTTAGACTCATAACACAGCAGTTTCTGCTGCTTGTTCTGGAACACACTAAACAGGTGTAACAGAGCTATTCCACAATACCTTACAGATGGATACCGGAATTATTTAAGAGTCAAAAATGATCAGGCAACCGTGCCCTAATGTCAATAGTTATGTATTCATATATCGTAGGCGAAAGAAACAACCTATTAATCAATAATTAATTTTATCCATGTATTTTACTTTTATTAAAAAAATATCTCTTATTTGTTTTAATTGTTAAATTCCTACCAAAATAGAGGAACTATATATGAAACGCATGTATAAACTTGGAAAAAGTTTTTTATAAATAAGCATAGAAATATAGAATAAAATAGAATGCAATGGTAATAAATAGTTGTTAATACCCACATGTACAAGTTAACCGACATTTTTTCCTTTTTGGATTTAAACTTCTACAAGAAAAAGATCCTAAATATAAAACACTTAATTTAGTATCGGATTGCTTGATAAATGTTTTGCTGCATTTGTTGACCAGATGTTTAATCCCATAATCCTGTATCGTTTTGAATTTTCGTTTTTCACACAGGACCGTAACGAGTAATATAATTCGCGTCTCGATATATCGTTTCAGCTCAAATAATATTTACGTAAGTCACGTACGTTACGATGTCAGAATAGAATAGTGTGGCACTCTATACTATCTGCTTACACCCACGGGAAAACGGCGTGATGGTAAGTAAGTATTTACATATTTTTTCTCCACACAGTCTTTAAACACTGTGATTCTTACCTGGCTATATTCGCTCATATGGGGATGATATTAGCAGGTATCACTAATTTTCATCGCCCAGAAGATACATTTTTCGTAATATTATTGTGAAAATATTATCCTATTATAACCAGTTGAACATATGCCGACGAAAGGTAGTATCATATTGTACGATATCGATAGTAAATAACATATTGTAATGTTAAAAAAAAAGAAGCAGCCAGAGGCTTCATGGCGCTATAAGACGTATAAATAGCTCAGCAACGTGCGCCAGGCAAGTAAAAGTTAAAACTGCGATCAGCGAGCGAGAATCATCTCTGAGGGATAATTTTCTAGTGAGTTTTGATGTACAAAAATAGTTGTGTTAACTGTTTCCGAACAAAGTTTCACATTTACCAAAGTATTTTATTCGAATCACGTAGTTGCGAATACTTGATAATATTTTCAAATTGGTATTTTTGTTTAATATAAAATTATGATAAGTATATCATTTAATACGTTATTAAGCAGTTCACCCAAATATAATCATTATTCAAAATAAATTATATATGTATCATTTAATTAGGTAATAGAATTTACACTTTGTGGAAAATCGACCGTTAATAAGGTGTAATATTCTCTGCCGCGCTACGCCATTTCATAAAAATTTACAATATTCTATAGTAAACATGCATAATTATGCACGTGTCAAAAGTTAGACTATAGAAAGTACGCAAAGTCCATAAAATAGCGTGTTAATGAATTTCAGCATGCTTTGAAAATTAAGTTTTGCAGAAACATTTAGTTGCGATATTCAAATTGATTCTTGAAATATATGCTTTTCATTAAAATTCAATGTAACAATTTCTACACTCAATTTTTTTCTTCGTACATGCAACATTTTACATGTTTTTTATTATGAAATTATACTCATAAAGTATGTCCGATTATTAACATTTTTATTATTTAAAAAAAACCAAGATGCGTACCTACATGAAATTCGATGACAACATTATTTTTATGATTTTAAAATAAGGCTTTTTACTTATGCTATGAAAATAATACAAACAAATCTCTTCACACAAATATAATATTTTAGATATCCGTTTTGTTTAAAAAATATTTTAGAATAGTGACCGCAGATTAAAAAAATACGTTTTAATTATTTAATTTTAAAATAAATAAATAAATTAGTTATGTATTATGCACATGAAACTGTTTTCCCGGACCGTCCGCAGAGCGCTCGCGATCCGTTTATGCAAAATTCAAACGAAAACAATTCCAAATGAGAAAGGTCCCTTAACAAGGGCATAAATAATTTAATTCACTGCATTTCTTAAAAACAAAAGAGCGCGCCGTCTGCTCCCGAACTCTGAAACAAAATCCTTACCCGGTGCAGCGCAGCAAAACAAAAAGCAAAAAACAATGGCGAAAGAACATGCACAAAAAGAGCCGAAACCAAAAGGAGTACACGACTGCGTCGGGTGCATTCAGCCCTCGAACGTGTTAAGCAATTTCGGGCATAAATGGCATAAAGGATTTCTTTTGAAAGTTGCGATTCGTTTGTTTTGCTTTTTGGCGCGTTTTGTAATTTTGAATGCGAGGAATTAATTGCGAGGCGTTCGTGTCAAAGAAGACGCGGAATTGAATACGTATGAATGCAATGATTTAATGGCTGTCTGGAGGGAATAATTGCCATTTAATAAATACATTTTTCATGATATTCAAGCGTGTTCATTTTTAGTTCGTTTTGAATTCGCTAGGATGTTTCTTCATTTCCACAGCGCAGCGGATACATTTTACTCTTAGTGCAGTTTTACATTATTTATTTTATTTAATTTTTAGGTATAGGTTAAGGTTAGGTGTAGGTAGAAGAAATATGGTATACCTATGATATTATAATTCCCATTATTTTTGTGTTTCAGACAATAGTAAGCATAAATATTTTGATTTGTAAATTATATATTTTTTATAAATATATGTTTTGTAAGTTGTAGATTCAGGTGCCACTTTACATGTTCATCATTCTCCAGTGTCGCTTTAGGTACTTAGCTGCAGAAATGGTTATATAACCGATTAGCGGTTAACAAAATCTATGTTCTGTGAACGGGCATTTGCGTTAGCAGGTCCAAAATCATGGAATCCTCTCAATTTAATAAAAAAAACTAAAAAACTACCTTTTTGAAAAAATCGTGTCCATAGGTTCGCATAAAGTTATTTGGTTTAAATACTGATGGAGAAATAAACAGTTGTCCAGCTATTTTAAACAGTACTCATGAGGTGAATTAACTAAAATGGTTCTGCATAAATAATATAACCTTAACAAAATACATAATTCTCTACGTAACATTGTCCATCACTAGCGATACAAGATGGTGCTTTTTACATGCTATCACAAACATTCATTTTTCGTTTTATTTAATTTTGTTTATTGTTTATTTTATTGGTATTTTGTTTAAAAAATGGAGCAAATAAATTGTGTTTTGATTTTTATACCACTAGGACAAGGCCATAAAAATAACAAATTAATGTAAAACTGAAAATTAAAAATAAAAAGTCTGTCATTTTTATGGTTGAGTTAGTGATTATTTTAATACAGTAGTAGAGTTAATACAATATTGTTTAGCAAACTGATGAATAAATAATTAATTGCATCGAAATATTTATTATAACGCAATACCTACTAATTAAAACTAGTGATAAATGAAATTGAAATACTAATACACTTAGCACGTTTGACAACCAGTTTACTTTATATTTCATATTAAATTATATAATAATATGACGATATTTTCAAAACATAGTAATGACAAATTCCTTCTAATAGTTCTTGTTTACGTTTTGTTTTTGTAAAGGCTTACAATAATTTGTTTTTTCTTTTATTTCAGGTAATTTTCTTCTTATCGCTACCACAACTTCCCTAAAAACATCGGCATTAAGGGTAAGTACATTTAAAGGTATTCCCGAACATACTGTAAAGAAATAAAGTTCATCAATCAGATGACTACGCTCTACCATAAAAATCTAAAATTACCTATTAACACGATTAACAATGCAACCATGAACTAATCAGTAATAGAAATTAACGTATCAAAATTACCGCAAATGCTTAACCATTAAAAATACCAAATTGTTGACTTAAAAGCAGTTAAGAATTTATTACTAATTTAAAATGACTTCAAAGCACCGCTAATGATTAAAAACAGCATTCTTACCTATTTATTACCCGAGCGGCTCCTATAAACAATATTTTGGACAAAATTGCCAATTTTATCACCTCACTAATTACAAATTAAACAAACTAATGTCCTGTTTATTATGTTAATGTTCTGGAAAAACAAGACAACTGTATTACAGAACAAATTTCCTGTTTTTATTAAAGAATAAATGTTTGTCAACATCAAAATATGGGCGGTAATTACCAGATAGGGCAGATAACAAATAGGAAATGGTGCCGCATTTTGAAAATTCGTGTCTTCTTGCCGGTCCGTCTTATCGTCCCACGTGTGATATGTTTGCCTTAATATGTTAATTGTGGGGTACAAAAGCAAAGATAGCAATATCCAAAAAAAAATTAATGCAGTCATCGAATATTAGTAATTTTTAACGTAAAAAATGCAGATTTTATAGGAAAAATAGTCTATACATTTGCAGGAAACATAATTTTTAAAGGGATAGATACATAAAATTTACAATTCCTTACTTGTCAAATTAGTAATCCTCGGTGACTGCATTTAAAATATTTTTTTTATTTTTTGAATATACTGCTGCCTTTGCTTTTATACTCCACGATTTATCTCGCTAAGTTTACGCCTGAAGGTCTTGAAAAGATTTGTAATATAAATAGAAAATGTTTTTTTGGTCGGATTTGGACTATTTTTGGAAAAAAATATATATAGAATAATTTACTATGTGTTCGATCGATCGAGGAATTAACAGAGTAGCACCAAACTAGCCGTACACTCGTGAATAATCACGGGGAATAATAATATTTAACAACGACTCTTGCGTGACCACGCAACATGAGCCGCCTGCCGATTGCGTGTCACACTCTTATTATCTAAAGTTGTCATCCCATCAAGCTACGGACAGGCGACGAAATAATTATATTTAGATTGGATAATGGAGGACGACACTGTTGACAAGTCTCAACAATTCTTAACTGCATTTGCAGTTTTGCAAGAATAAAGAATGTATATATATATATATATATATACTCGAGCTTTTGGCTCATATTACGGGGAGTATAATGTCTTTAAAATGTTATAACGTTGAATTAACTTATTATTAAAAACATTTTTATGTATCATATATGCATTATAAATAAATATATAATAAATAAATAAAAAATAAATAAATATATATAATAATAATAGTAATAAATAAAAAACGAATATGTGATTGAAGCAAAAATGGCGTACCAGGATAGGAGAGTGTGGCGTGCTATCGTCTTTTCCTGTCTCTGCGAAAACAAGACGTGATTATTAGTAAGTTGAAAATAGTTATACCAAGAAATTATGAGTAGCTTGTTGGTCTTGTGGTTAGGACACTCGCCTTGTAATCTCGTGATCCAAAGTTCGCGGGTTCGAACCTCACTCCAGACTAGCAATTTAGTCCTATTTTCACAGCACAAGCGTTTAGTTTAGTTTGAAAATAGTAAGAATATTGGTGTGACACGTATTCCGTGATCGCATCTCTATTTTTTTTTTAAATAGTTATACTTTTACTTTTTTTCTTTTCGATCTAAGTTCTTTTCTAATTTATTCCATTGTATCGTTATTTTACTTTTATTTTGTATAAATTGCTTTTGTAGTTAACGAAGAATATTTCAGATCTTAAAAAAATTCCTGGGCACGCCATTGTCCCTACCTGCCTGCTGGCATTGTTGCGAGGTGCCTCCCACTGCTGCGAGGCGGTGGGCGTCGACCGTATTAAGAAACGGACGATAAATCTGCTTTGCTAATTTGGTTCGCACCAATTCCAGGCTTTGATCGTGCGCAATTACGACCGGAGTTTTCCGACTTTTATTTACAGTCAAGCTCAGGGATCTGGGCCTCCAGACGGTGTAGGGCACGGCTCGGATACGGATCGGATACGGGTCGGACGCGGGTAGGATGCGGCTCGTATTTCATCCAGATGCGACGGCGATGGTTGTGATTAACCAGCCTGCTCACTGTTAAACAACGCGAATCGGCTCGTTGAGGCCATCTGGACGAGGGTCCGCCGCTTTGTGGTGTTTTTAAAATCTCGATTAGCCTGATACAAGTGTTTCAAGTTGCGAATACGTCAGTAATGATGTTAAGATGAAATTTCACACGAAGAAATTACAAAAGGAAAAATTACGCGTGGAGAATATTTCTACACGTTTAAAATTTCACATTTTATAAATTTTATTAACATTTATGATAAATTTCACATTAATAAAAAGAAATAAAAATCACAATTTCCGCTTTAACAACGTTTATATATCGACGTATTGTTGACCGAATACTGGAAGATAGTGAAAAATCACACCATCTTCCAGTACGTGGTTAGGTTAGATAAGGTTAGGTTAGGTAAGGTTAGATTTTAATTTTTTTTAACCCAACAAATTTAACAAGCTGGAGTAGTAGTTGCTCAGTTAGACGAAGCGATTACTCAGGGAATCATGAAGAAGAAAAAAATTCAATTATTAATTAATTTGTTTTTCTTCTTCTCAATTATTGATTAAATTTTCTTCTTCTTCTTTTCCGTCCTCTTCACCCGCTTCCCATTTCATTTGGGGTGGGCTCTCCTTACTTAATTTTTTTCCACGATTCCCTGGCAATCGCTTCGTCCAACTGAGCAACTACTATTGCAGCTTGTTAAATTTGTTGGGTTAAAAAAAAAATGAAAACCTAAACTAACCTAACCTAACTAGGTACTGGAAGATGTTGTTGTTTTTCACCATCTTCCAGTATTCGGTCAACAACGACGAACATGCATGCGACGATATATAAATGCCGTTAAAGCGAAAATTGTGTCAGTACAGAAGAGTGTGGTGCTCTATCCTCTCTGCCGACCTCCGCTGGGAAACGGCTTGATTTTAAATTAGCTAGTTAGTTTGTTAGACATTAACTTTCAACGATTTACAATATTTATTTTTAATTCCATCAACTAGCATCAACATACAAAAAGTGTGAAAGTCTCAGAAAAAATCAGCGCGAAAAAAGCTCAGTGAACAATGTTCCGTCTAAGGTGTGCGGGTGTGCGGCCGCATTATAGATATTTGTCCGTTTCCAACTCCTGCATACAGAAATAAGTATGCGAAACCAGATTTTAAGTTATATAATTATATAAATATACTGAACATTGACCAATATTTTAATAATGATTGACCTATTGGACTCTAATGGGATGAAGCACCAAAATCGATTAAGTTGTTAAATTATAGTTTATTATAGTTGATTATAGTGTTATAGTTGATGATAGTTTATTATAATTATTATAGTTGATTAATTCATAATTTAATCTGCACTTTTCCCTCTGCTATAATAATATATGATGGCAAAAATGGTGCACATTTGCACAAATATACTTTGTTTTCAAAATTCAAAATATCGTAGAAACTTTGAATAATCGAAAGGAGAAATTGTTACCAAGAACACTCTTACAGAGTGGAACAGAAATGGGATACAAGAAATTTTGTAATCCTTTGAACATGAAATTTTCTTAAATATCATCCTCTTATTATACATAATCTTAAATTTTAAGCACTTCTGTAAAATTTCAGAACGTTAAGATTTTAAACATTCACAGGTAAACTCGTTAAGGTATTAAGAATATTCCTGCGAAAGCTTAGAAAAAATATCCGATACTATCAAGTGAAATAATAACGTTGCGAATTTTTTCCGGTATAATTTTTTCAACACCACTTTATATACAAAATATCATATACCTATTTCATTTATTTATGCTACATTCATTACAATGAACAGCCATTGTTATGCAATACAAATACATTTATTTTGATCATATTTCGAAAAGTTTGCAAAAAAAAAAACAAAACTCACAAACAGTCAACGCGGTTTTATTTCTGTCACGTGATTTAAGCCTTGAAATATATACATAATTAACAGTCAAAAAGTAAGAAGCCATAATGTTTGGCTCATATTTATCGACAAGAAATATAATGTTTTTAAACATGTGGAGAATTTATTTGAAAGTGTTCAGACTCGCCTTGAATTAATACTTTATTTATTATTTATTTATCGTAAAAGTGTATTGTCTTATTATATCATATCCAAATGTTCACAAAATATTTATACTTTGTACTTCAATATCACTCTAGGACTATCTATTAGGGTCACTAATGACCTGTTGATGGTCTGTTTGTTAAAAAATAAATTAAATTAAATAAAAACGAATTCTTCAAAATAGTATTTTTTTATTAATATAAATACTTTTTTATTTGTTTGTTTAGATTTTTTCTCGTGAACGTAATTTATTTCAGCGTTTTTCATTGAAATGTATCCAAATATCTAGCGAAATTTGAAATTAATGAAATAATTAAATAAAATTCCAACATTTCAAACATATATGATAATCGACATTTCCTTGCCTCATTTTCATTTGTATTTTGGATGTTTTAATTTTTTGAACACTGACGTTATTTATTGCAAAGAACTCCATTATTTTAAATATAAAAATTAAAAGACACAATGTTTTTTATGAGAGTTCAATATTTTATTAGTCTCTTACAGGCCGATCGTTTCGGCTGTTTAGGCCATTATCAACTGATAAACATAGCTATTATTCATGAGTTTATATACAAATATTTTGGAAAATCCTTAATAATAATACAGAGGATACAGTTAATAGCTTTACAATTACATAAAATAGTTGGGTGTTTACCTTTTTAAATTATTAAAATATGGGCAATTAAACATTATAAGGATGGATTTCAGGTAGTAAAGGTATTCTCAAAATTGCTGATTGCGGGAATATCAGGTCAATACAACAAGTTCAGGTGACATTTTCATTATAATTTTCACTGATATAAATTATAATCACACCAGGTCAATTCAACAAGTTCAGGTGACATTTTCATTATAATTTTAACTGATATAAATTATAATCACACCAGGTCAATACAACAAGTTCAGGTGACATTTTCATTATAACTTTCACTGATATAATTATAATGAAAATGTCACCTGAACTTGTTGTATTGACCTGGTATTCCTGTAATCAGCAATTTTGAGAATACCTTTACTACCTGAAATCCATCCTTATAATGTTTAATTGCCCAAATCATAATAATTTAAAAAGGTAAACACCCAAATATTTTATGTATTTGTAAAGCTATTAACTGTATCCTCTGTATTATTATTAAGGATTTTCCAAAATATTTGTATATAAACTCAAGAATAATAGCTGTGTTTATCAGTTGATAATGGCCTAAACAGCCGAAACGATCGTCCTGTAAGAGACTAATAAAATATTGAACTCTCATAAAAAACATTGTGTTTTTTTTAATTTTTATATTCATTCATATTTTTTTTGCATTTCTCGGTCCGCGTTGGTGAAATTTCTATGAATATTTGAAAACTTTCTATGATAATCCTACTTGTTATGTTATGCGGTTACAAAAATCGATCTAAACTCAATGGGTATACGTATATTATATATCTTATCATTGCCGACCAGACGTCGTTAACCCTCGTCAAGATATTTTCCATCGCTGAATTGGAGCGGTGAAGTTTGGCATAAAAATAATTATACACCATAGCAATATAAATTTTAAAACATTGTATCTACCCTGCAAGCTGGAAGATGTTTTTTTAACTTATATATTGTATACATTTAGGAAATACTGGAATTGGAGGGTTTTTATTATTTTATTTGACTTTTTTTTTTTGATAAGTTACTGTAATGATATCCCAACGTTTTACATAAATATTATCAGATATATTTTTTAACAAAATGCAATCTTTAATGTCGCATATCTGCAAAACTATTGTTATTAATTATGTCATGGTTGCTTGAACACTTTCGACTCATAATCAAGACAGGAATATAGTTCTATGATGTTATTAATGTTTTCCAAATAATCCTTTATAAATGTCGCTGCTGGTAAAGAGATATCTATTTTTGACTACAGTATGAAAAAATATTTTTATGTGTACATGAATACACCTGAAAATAATTTCAATTATTAACTTATTTTTTAGACTGACAAGTACGGATCGTGACCCCAATAACCCGTATAAAAATCCAAAGGAATTCCACACATTTTTTCCATATAAAAAATAACTTAGTCTCCTCGAGACTTCTATAATATTACATATCCTTACATATGAAATTGGCGTTTAGTATGGGAGGAACATAAAGCCGATTTTTTTTTATTATAATATATTTATTTAATCAAAGTATGTACCACTGCTATCTATGCACTTTTGCCATCTCATAGGTAGTTCATCGATCCTTTTACTAAAAAAACCATTCGGACGGGAATCAATAAAATCTTTGAAGGCGGTTTGGACGTTGCCCCATCGGAGTTGAATTTTTTCCTTTGCAAGAAGTTATCCAAATTTCGAAAAAAATGGTAATCTGTTGGGGCAAGGTCCGGAGAGTACGGTGGATGTCTTAGACATTCCAATTGAAGCTCCTCTAATTTGGTAGCCGTCTGTTGTGCAGTGTGTGGTCTAGCGTTATCATGAAGCAGCAGTGGCCTAGAGCGATTAACCAGCCTCGGTTGTTTAGCAGCTAGCTTTTCCATCATGGTTTGCAGTTGCTGACAATAGACATCTGCCGTAATCGTCTGGCCAGATTTAAGAAAGCTGTAGTGAACGACACCAGCACTAGTCCACCAAACGCTCACAAGTAACTTTTTTGGAGTCAATTTTCGCTTGGGGCATGGTTTGGCTGGTTCGGCAGGGTTCAGCCATTGCGATGAGCGCTTCCGATTATCGTACAGGATCCACTTTTTATCATAGGTAATGATTCGATTTAAAATCCCTTCATTATTGTGCCGGTTGAGTAATGCAACGCAGCAGTCAACGCGCGTTTGTTGATTTGCTTCACTCAATTCGTGAGGTACCCACCTTTCAAGCTTTTTCACCTTACCAATTTGCTTCAAGTGGATTAAAACAGTTTTATCACTAACACCGCAGCCTGCAGCTAACTCGGATGTGGTTTGCGATGGATCCGCTTCCACAATAGCCTTCAATTCTTCATTATCAACTTTGGTCTCCGGCCGTCCACGGGGCTTGTTCTGCAGGTCGAAATTTCCAGAACGAAAACGTTGGAACCAAAAACGCACTGTGTTTTCTTTTGCGGCACCGTCGCCATACACATCATTAATCCTTCGAGCTGTTTCTGCAGCACTGGTGCCACGGTGGAACTCGTACTCGTAAATAACGCGATATTTCAAGTTTTTCATTTTGTAAACTGAGTGACGCAAAGAAAAAAACAATTGAGGAAAAAACAAATGAATTATAATTTTCAAAACACAAATACATGAGTAAATAGCTGTATAAATTTGGATTTGGAATTCCTAACCAAAGAGAAGATATTTGAGATCAAATTTGCCAGTACGGCAAAACGCCAATTTCATATGTAAGGACCTAATATATATATCAAACTGAGATTTGAGATTAAAGGATTGAGCGTTAATGTTTATCAATTTATTTTCCTATTTCTTTGGGGCGAGTTAGCTTCATGGTTCATCTATGAGATTTTTTTTTAATTAAGTATAAAAATAAACCCATTTCGGTCACATGTTGTCTTATGTATATTTTATATTTTTTATTTGTATTCAA
Organism: Agrypnia vestita; assembly: GCA_016648135.1. Lineage (NCBI taxonomy): Eukaryota > Metazoa > Arthropoda > Insecta > Trichoptera > Phryganeidae > Agrypnia > Agrypnia vestita. Next base: position 8,761 of record JADDOH010001371.1, on the reverse strand, counting down.
AGATGTGTTCTTTATAGGGACCCACAGGAATAACTATGCATTACTCACCGTTAACATGCATGCATCGCATCGCCTTGGAAACAAATTCTCGGAATTCGTAGACATTTTTCGTTGTAGAAGCATACCCGAATTAAAAAATTACTTAGACTTAGAATATACCAATAGAATTAATTACAGTTTAATGGACTAAATTAGTATTTCTTGTTTGTTCCCCATGAATTATATATATTTATTTATTTTAAAGTATAGTAACTATTATTCATTTTCCTTTTAAATGTGTTTTAATTTTATCTTTTATATTATTTTTTTTGGTTTGTTTTATGTTCCTATATTAATTATTGTGTATATTGGTTTTATTACCTTTATTTATTATTTTTCTTTATTATTAATTTTTAATTATTACTGTTTGCTTGTGTACTAATCATTGTTTGTATATATTGTTCATTTTATATTGTTACATTTATATTGTTCATTCCTCTTAAATATGTTTTATTTCTATTTTATTTTTTTAATTATTGACTTAAAAATGTGTTTTATGTTAGGTATATAACAGTTCTTGTAACTTTCTTGTACTGTAAAAGCCCACTAAGGCGTTGATTAATAATTTTTTTTTAATTCAACAGCTGTACTAAAAAATATCAGAAATTCTTCAAAAAATTTTTTGTGTATTTGAGAAGCGGGCCCAAGAGGAACAAAAGCAGAATGTATGCGGTGAAGATGAGATCACTTGGACGCATCTGTGACAAATCCATTTAATAATAAATATAAATAGTAAAGACCGAAGATATTTGGAATCAAGTTAAGCTCATCTTAGCGTCGTTAATAGAATTTAAAATGGGTCGCTCAGATGGTTTGGGTATGTTAAGCGAAGATGTATGAATAAGTAGTTATTATCTAACCTAACCTAACCTAACCTACTAGGATTTTTGACATGATTGTAAGTTTTAAAAATAAAATTACTTTTTTTTTACTACACCAACAGAAACAGAAAATTTTAGTAATAAAAGTCGATTTTGACCAAAACACCGGATGTCTTGCTGTTCCCGTTCCTGGTCGTGATATGTATTTATTGTTTAATTTGGTTCTAAAAGTATAAAATAAATTTCATCGTGCACCAACATCCGGAAGTCCGGAGCGAAGCGAGTCCTTTACAGTGCTTTGTTCCTCTCTGAATTTTTTAAACCAATTCCGACCATTTCTTGTACTGATGCAATTCTCACCATGAGGTCCATTCTTTTTCTTTTGAAAATGTTGCAGTTTCGGTATTGGTTGTTGATATCCATCAAATGGATAATATTTACGATATGTCTTTACAATTTTACCATTAATGTGTGCACCTCGAAATACGATAAAACTTTTAAAAAATTTGAAATATCGCCAAAACATAGGTTTGAATGGGATATGGGTGAATATACGGTATTAGATTTTTTTGTGTCCCTGAAGGAAATGTAATCTGTTCCATTCAATATTGATAATTTCTCTATTTGACACTATTTTTAAATTTGTAACGATGAGGGCCAGAAGATTTTTCCATTTTTTAAAATTTTATAAGCACCAGAGGAAAATGTGTTACCAGGGGAGTGACACTATTGGCAGAGTAGTGACAAATTAAAGCAGGGAAGTGACATGCCATTGATTATTAGCTAAGAAAGGGGACTAATATTAAATAAAACATATATAAATTATAGTATTTGATTCAGAATTTTTAACCGGATCGTTTTTAATATGCGTAACGTTGTAGCTCCGATTGGTTTAGTCAGCATTATGGAGTGGACGAAGGTGGAGCGCGAGTTCGCTGTCGAGGAATTCGCCACGCAGCGTGCATTACGTGCCCATTTCAATCTTTTTGCAAAAACAACATTCGTAAAGCTGTCGCCTACAAACCCGTCGATATTCTGGAATAATATTAACGAAACTTCCGAGTTTGATAAACGCAGTTTATTGAGAATAAACTCAATCATCTATCTGAACATAAAATTTAAATGTTGTACTTGATGCTGTCTAAAGAATTGAATATATATCTGCATTGCTTTTTTAAATTTCTAAATAGGCAAGTTTCTCTGCCCCACCGTGTATATCGTTCTGATAATCTTACACCAAAAAGTCCAACGAACTTTATATTTTAATGGATGGTTGCAAATTATTTTCAACTATACTAATTTAATCGACAATGTCCCAAATGTTCAAGATAAACATGAAGCTTGACACCCGCATGTGAAATATGGCGGTATATAAATTTATTTCACGGGTGACCATACATTATTTGGGGTCTAGGCTATATTTATAATAAAATTTATTAGAAAATTCAATTAATCAACTTGCACTGTACTACTTGCCGGACATAATAATATTATAATAATTCCATTAATATTGTCACGAGACTGCGGAAACGGAAAGATTAATAATTAAGAATAATTGAGGATTTAACGACACTGGACGTTTTACAGTTAATTAAAACGTAGTAGAAAGGTTTAGAAATTACTCGATCATATCTAAAAGTTCGCGAAATGTAATTTTCTATTTAACGGGCGACATAACCGCTACACGCAACAAATTTGCTGTGACAGTTAAGCGATTCCACAGAAGACAAGCGATGCGGCGATTCAGTGTGACTTGCGAGATACGTTACAGAGTTCCAACCGAGCATTCAGTATTCAATAAGTGCGACCACAGACGTGTGAATATTCCAGAAAGACGAGTATAAACTTTCCACAGACGAGTGATTAGTGCGTGATAGTGCGAAATTGTGTGAATTAAAGAAGAGTGCTCCAATTAAATTCGGGTCCCCAGTAACTTCGGTGATTAATTAAAAAATTTACTAATTGTAAGTGTTTCATTTGTCTCCCAGCGCCGCGATCCCGTGACATTTTAATTTGTTTTATAACTAAAATATATTTTTGTCACCCTTTGTCATGTAAGGGATATTTGTCTTATACAAGAATTCAAAAATCTAATGTCGTTACGTAGGTACATTGTAATATGCCGTGTATAGTCAATTTTAATTTTTTTTATTTAAGAAATAAAATCATAATACAATATATTTTTGCAAGCACCGATAACAATATTTAGTTACGTTTTCCTTTTGTTGTTACTGCCCCGTCGAAGTTAAAATTTGTGTTATTATTTTAAAGCATTTTCGATTTTTTTTTAAATTTATACAATGTGTACATAGCTGTTGATGTAGATCGGTTGGCTCGAAAATAATTACTCCAATGTAAAAAGGTTTTTGAGTATATTTTTTAATTTGTGTATACCTAGAAGATACGCATAAATACAGTAGCTAACTGTTGCGGGAGGGTAGTCGTTTTTATATTAGAAACATCTGAATTGTAAAAAAGATAGGGCTTTAAAAGAAGGGAGGCTTACACCGGAAGGATTTACTTTCAGGCGACTTACGTCAAAGTGTATTAGTGCTGGACATGGGTTCGTTGCGACGCCCTCTAGTATACCGAAAACGGAAAAAATAAGAAATATTAATCCGGCTACAATAATCGGAATTTGAATAGTGTTATCCATGTACATTTAATTATAAACGAATCAATGAAAAACTTACTTTATTTTGTTTTATTAGAGACACTAACAGATAATGAGTACATGATACATAAGGAATAATACATTTTTAATTAATACTGCCCATTATCCCAATTACAAGTGTGTTCGACCTGCTCTAGCATAAACATGCATATGTATATTTTAGAATATTAATGTAATGGGAACATGTAAAAATATGTAACTAAATAATTGGTTAATGTATTCTATGGGTTTACATTATCATTAAGAAAATTGATGTTGTGTGGGAGTGTAATTGTAAATCATGATAGGGAGGGTGTATGCAAGAATATCAACATCGACATTACTGTCAGCATAATATAAATACGACACATTCTTGTGATGGGAGAAAAATAACTCCGGTTTTCTTATACGGGGTTTAACATGCAAATTTATGTCAGATAAAGAAAGAGAATCAATAGCTACTGAGAATCATGTGTAGTACAACGAGATCGGATATTTTCCGTCGGGACTCAAGTTTGTGCGTTTTGAAAAAGGCAAGTCGATCCTCGTAGCTGTGAAGGTTACCAGCTTTGTAGGACAGAATACGTAGAAAAATTGTCTACGCATTTTGAACAAACAAAATCATTTTACTGAATTACAGCCAGCTTTTGTTTTGTGGCAATTTTATATAAAGAGATGAATTCTAGGGTCAGGAAATCGTCGTCAACGATTGCGTTATATATCTTTCTTGCCGTTCTTTTCTCATTCGTTTGCCTGAGGAGTCCATCTCCACTGCATTAAGTCTATTTTCGTTCCTCCTCTGCCAGTTCCAGGCTTCACTTCCATACATCGGTTTCGGTACCACAATTCCATTATGTACCGCTAGTCTTGCCTCGGTGGGCAATGAAAAAAATCTCAGTATATCAAACATATATTTTCAATTAAAACACTCATCAAAATAATTTTTTTTTTAAAACATAATTCACTTGGTTTAAACCGCTCTACCTTTGGTAACACCAACCGTTTTCGAAACCACGGTTCCGAAAACGATTGGTGTTACCAGGGTGAATATTTTTGGTGCAATTTATACAATATCGCCGAGAAAAGCGACATCGAAGTTTGCATTTTTTCAATATTTTCGGCTTTTCCTTTGTAAAACGTTAGCCTATAAAAGAAAGTAATACATATTGAATATTAAAAATTCATTCGCTTTGATAAAAGTCAAATAAAGTGATTAAAACCTCGCTGAAATTTTAAAAGTGTTTTCAATAGTCTTTCGTTTTATAAAACAAACAGAAAGTAAGTCAGATATATTTTTAAGAAAATACCAATACTGACTTCGCTGATCTTAGTAACCTTTGACATTTCACTCAAAGTGTATAGAATATTTTCTTTTTCAAAATTGAATGAAGAACACTTCCCGAAAGTTTTTGCTACTAGCTATGAGATATTCTGTAGTTTCAGCTACAAGTTTAATACTTTCAAACCATTAAACTTTCGCGATACCAATAAACACCTCTTTATCGACACTGAACCGGAAATTTTCCAGTAGGTGCGCAATTTAAATAAATAATGTTACAAATTGATTCATGGACACCCTTCAAAAAGGGACACATCTGACCACAGAAGACGTATCGGTATCTATGTAAATTGAGACATCGCTGAAAGCGGGATCTGCCTTTGGGGTTTCAATATTACACTTTTACTATAGCCGGGATGAGGGTCCCCGTGAGGCCATAGGGGTTGTGCGTATTTATTTTAACCCTAAAGTGTATATCACAACGGTTGATATAATGTGACGGCTCACCGCAATGTTCCCCAGAGCATTCTAACTGGAATACGATCTTTTTTGGGTTCACTTCTAACAAAATAATTATAAGCATTGGGTAAGTAATACATACATAATACATACACACACGTACCCACAAACACACTGTTTTCATAGTGGCAGGCAGAAAAAACACAATAATTGTATTTTCTGGTGAAAAAAAAAAATTTTCAATTTGTTAAATTGAAGTAGTAGTTTTTTAAAATGTACTTTAATCATTACATATTATATTCCTAAACCTTTTTATTGAAAAACGTAACCAAGAAGAAATGTCATTATTAACAGCTTTTTGTATAGCCAATTCTCATAAATTACCTATAGACTTTTGTATTATAAATTTTTTATTATTGTTTTAATTGCTAACTGAATCATTGTAACTATGCCGATATACAATATTGAAGATGACATACAATATATTTTTTTTGTTATGATCTGTTTCTAAGTTCAATTCATAATTTGTGGATTTTCAAAATAAATAAATGTTACAAAGCTTATTATTAACATCAAGATAATGAAATCTATTATTTTTCAATTTAGGATATAAATTACGTATACATTACCTATAAATTCTAAATTTATCCTGTTTTATCAGATTTTCGCATCTCTGTGTTTCTCTATTTCTCTATTTAAATGATAATTTTGTCCCGACCTAAAACAGTAATTGAACTCCATTTACGATACAGTAACGTAGTATGAAGTCGTTTGCTACACAAGAGAATCGGAAAACTATTTTCTGATAGCTTGCACATTAGAGAAATTTATGGTAATGTTAATTTTCATTTGTATCTATGTTTATCGAAAATTTATTTGTGTAACATATTTCTCGTTAGGTATACCGGAATTCACTCTGACCCATATTTGTAAATTAGATATAACTGAGTAATGGCACAAGTTTATCATTTAATATTTAATGTTTTCAACTAGTATTTCGAAATCCTCCTCTAAATATTTGTATCATATTTAATTTAAAAAAACAAAATCAAATATATATTCTTAAGGCGATCGTCTGGAAATGCGAGCAAAATTTACCACTTTTTCTCATGTATTGTCTTGTGTATCCAATTTTTGTATAGAAAAGGTGGTGAATTTCGCTCACATTGCCAGACGATCGCCTTAACTGTAATAATACGAATGAATTTTTAATTATTGACATATTTTACTGTACCTACTGATATTTTAACTGTTTGCAAAAAATAAGATCGAAATATAAAAATATGCTGAATTTGATGCATATTTCCATAACTATTGATATAAGGCCATGGTTGCTTCAACATTTTCATATCATTATCAAGGCAGGAATCTACCTGTAAAGTTTTTTGATACTAACTATGATGTACCCCCTATATATGATACCTACTCCTACTATAGGATAGGCGGCCCTCGTAGCGCAGTAAGTATGACACTGGCTTCCCACACCGAGGGTTCCGGGTTCGATTCCCGGTGAGGTCATAATTTTAATCGATGTGATTTAATCAAGCCTGGGTGTTTTGTGATGTATTTCGCATCTGTAATTGGGCCTCCTGGCCTGTTCAGGCGTAAAAATAAAATAAATAAAATAAAAAATTAAATATTTTGAATGTACAAAACGCGAATTTTGTAGATCCAGAAATTAATTATACGATACATGAAAAGATTACATAAAAGAAAAAATTGATGAGCTTTGACGCTAACTTTTTACATAATATTATAATGTTAAGTAAAAACGTATCGTGTGTACCAAAATATTTTCTGATGATGCCGCCCGATAAAGCCGCCAGCCATTTTGCAATAACCATTCTTGGGAACATCCAGAGTATTAAACGTTCAATTTAATATAATCAACTTGATTATGTTTACACAGAGCATTATTTTTTAATACCATAAAACTGATCTGCAAAAAATCCTCAATTTGATAATTCGTACTACGTTGCAGGCTTGTTAATTCGTCGAGACACGAAACGTATGATGAATATTTAGAGTTACTTAACGTGACTCACATGATGTTGTAACAAACCCACACTGTTTGTATGTAGATTGTTTCATATTTTATGAAAATCTCTGCCACAAATGGCGGAACGACATGAAACTTTTAATTTGATGCTATAAGATTCAAAGAAAACGGATATACTTACCTAGTATTGTATAGTTCAAATGAAGAATTTTCCAAGTTTATTTAATGGCTTATCTGCGCGGCTTCGCACACGTAGATTTTTAGTAACTTTTAGTCATATTTTATCAATTTGTGTATTAACCTTAACATATAGACATATGTCAGATTTTTTTGAATTCTGAACTTCTCTTTAGAAGGTATTTAAATATATCTTACCGTTAAGGCAGCGTTCGTAAAAAATGCATCGCTCGACCAATTTTTGGTCGACTTTAGTTGTAAAAGAGGTCACCACAAAAATCTTTCTTATTATAACGGGATAATGTATAGTCTGTGTCCAACCTCTAAATCCATCTAAATATTGCTAAAATAATTTTTGAAATTGGATGAGTAGTTTCGGAGATTACTTCCTACATCCAAACTTACAAACTTTACCTCTTTATACATATATATTAGTATAGATTTATCATTTTACATATATGGAAAATATATAATTTTTCCTTTACGCGTAAAAGGAAAAACTTTCCGCGTTTTGAATTGCAATAAACTATTGAAAAATTTACATTTACGTTTTTTAGTAGATATGTTTATATTTTTAAGAACATATTTACTGGATTTTGTCCCCAGAAGGATCTTCATTAATTAATTAAGTTTAATTAGTGATGTCTAAAAGTATTGAAGTATGTCTCTTCAAATTTCCAAATTGATCGTTTATGGGTGGAATCGCGAACGTTGCATTGTATAAAATAATCGATTAAACCAGCCTATGACAGATCGTCAACCCTGTAAACGCCCACAATAGACTTCGATGCATATGTTCCCATATAAATAGCGTCGTCTCCGCGAGACTTCTACAATTTTACTTAATGATAAAAAAAATGTTTAGATTTTTTTATGAAATAGGTACCTACTTCATGCTTATCTAGGCAGGAGGTAAAACATTCGTCTACTGAACTAGAGTTCAATCTTTTTTTGAGAAACTGTCAAATTAGTCATAGTTTCCAAAGCACAATCATAATATCTATCTCTGTTTGAGAAAGTAGTATGAAGAAATGTCAGGAAATTGTTGTGAATAATTATTATTCTCATATTAGATTTATGAACATATTCTTATTATAAACTATGTAGTAGGGGGATGTGCAAGTACTACGACAACATGTTATCAAATATATATAAGAGACTGGTAAGGCAGACAATACTGTTGTCAGTTGTTGCTGTTCTTAGTAATTCACAACATGTGTGGTAAGCGTAGGCTTAAATTTATTAAGAACGCCATATTTATATTGATAAAACATTCTGGTCTTATCCAAATGCATGTTTATCTCATGTTTCTCTTAGTGCATTCCCATCTATTG
>JADDOH010001370.1:0-45961 GCA_016648135.1 Agrypnia vestita | reverse complement strand
AGATTGGGTAATTGTTATATTATAATGAATTGAGAGAAAGTTCTTTCATCGATAATCTATTGGAAATACAGATGGTAGGGTTATAAACTACTGCTCGAAAATGCCAAGATCATCAATGGATTTATGTAGTTACGTGATAATAATAATGATAATATTTCTTTACATTTTGAGGTAAATTCAGGTAGGCAGGCCCCAAAACGGGAGCGCAAGGTGGCGCTGCTATAAAAAGAGTGAGCACAGCTCGCTCCTGGCGTGCAGAAAGCACCGGGTCTCTTTTAGGGTCGATTAACACATATTTATATATCGGAGACTATATCGCTGAATCCCGTAAATTATTCAGTGGTTTATTTGGGTCTCCATAACTCAAGCTGGGATATTTAATACATTTGATACTTTTTTTAAAAATAGAGATGCGAACACGGAATACGTGTCACATCAATATTCTTACTATTTTCAAACTAAGTTATTTTCCTAGCACAAGCATTTGTACTATGAAAATAGGACTTACTTGCTGGTCTGGAGTGAGGTTCGAACCCGCGACCTTTGGATCACGAGGCGAGAGTCCTGACCACAAGATCAAAAAGCTACTACTTCTTAAAATATTGTATTTTTTAGTGGTTTCAAAGTAACAATGTATCGCATAACAAATTGATATATATCACTACATATAAAATAGTAAATTAGCCATAACGCTAGCGGGGCGGAGCGCAAGCGCCGAGAGCGACACCATAAGTCTAGTTACAGTCACGTATGCGGTGCGATGGGATAGTCTCGTTAAAAAGAACTTTAGATTATTTCTTGTTTTATGAAAATGGCACAGAGGTATTACAAAAGCCAACAGAATAAAGCTAACGAGGACAAACCCAATTCGTGATTTAGCTCGAGAATCGCAATCATTGTACACAGTGGGGCCGGCAACAAAGCTTGAAAAAACGTGAAAAGTTTCTGAAACAAATTCGTGAAAAAGTAATGAAATAATGTATTTTCAAGAAACCTAAGAGCAAATTCAAACAGAATATTAAAAAAATCATCTGTATTAACTGTTCAAATTAAATATTATGTGTATGTTCAAATTATCCAAGAACACCGTACTGGATTTTATCCCCAGGGAAATATCATTAATCAATAAATATTATAGATGTCTCATAGAGACAAAACTATTTTTTATATACTCAAAATATTCTGAATGTATTAAAGTTGGTCTAAAAAACAAGTTTTTTTAAGACTCCCTTTCTCATGGAATCAGGTTTCGTGCTTATTGCACGCATCGGGGGTCATTACTCATTTGTATTAATTCCAATTTGAAAAAGCCATTAATATTTCGAAAAATCCGAAATTATACTATAATTACTATTTTTTATTAAACTTATTTTTTTTATCGTCGCCACGAATCTGCCTGCAAAGTTTCAGTTCGATTGGATCACGGAAAAAAGGGTTAAATATCGATCCAAAGTTTTTCCGGCAGACAACAAACCGCAGACGTTACGAGTTAAAAGAAAGGGAGTAAAAAGAACTAAGAAAGCTTGACAATATTTAAGAGAAAAGTTCTGTTCATTTTGAGTTGATAATTTTGTGGTAAAAAATCTGTTTTATTTTCATTATATAATTAATTATAAATTGAAATGTCTAGGTAATTTTTTCTTTATTTTTTATTGGCATTTTTCTTTTGATAAATGCATTTTATTCTTTTTGCGATATGTAAAAAAATCTTAGGAAGTGAAATACAAAATTTTGGATAACGATACTTCGTACCGCATAAATAGATAAATAAATAAATATACTAATTAAGATCATTGTAGACGTCTCACAGATACGAAACTATTTATATGAGAAGCATGTATGAAGGTCTTTTACAGGATAGCCCAGGGCTTACGACCTATAAGAGTTGGCTTAAGTGTCACCAATTCCGTCGTAAGAACATACATGCATTATCAAGTTTTTTTAAAGTTCTATATATGTTCCAAATCCGAAATACTTTCACAATTAGTAAGCAACGATACCTCTATATTTTAAAGTATGTTATCAGAACGTACCTACATATAAAGATATTGTTCGGACCTTATTGCGAACTATAGATGCTGTATAGATTTTTCTTAAAGTTTTAAGACCGAGGCTAGACTATTTACGAGCTGGGTAAGAGCCGCACTTAGGTCGAGACGAGAAACATGTGTCGTTTTTGTGACGGTACTTTTATGTATCGTTTGAGCGAGTGTTCCATTAAAATATTAATAGTTTATATTACATTGTTGTTATGCTGTACTACATTCAGTCAGTTACGAAGTATGTTTTATTTATATAATCAATTAAAATATTATTTATGCAGGTAATTAATAAATATAAAATTAGTTTTCACCACTTTTGTATTGAAAAAATATCAACATGTTTCAGAGCCCATGGCTCCTTCGTTAGTATACAGTTGTACCTATACTAACAAAATAAAATTCAATAATCGAAGTATACACAGTAAAAATGTTAAAAAAATATTATATATGGAAAATGAAATTATTCCGAATTCGCTCACATATTTTGGCTATGGATCATTCTTTTGATATTTATATTTTATTAATTTATTAATTATTAATGGAACAATAATTTTATAAACAAATTATACAGAATCACAGTTTGATAAATAAGAAAAATTGGAAAAAAAAAATGGATAAAAAGCCGTAATAGTAAATTGAATATTATAAATAACCAAGTCGTTTTTATACATAATGAACATTATTATTATTCATTTTCCATATATAATATTTTTTTAATATTTTGATTATCTATACTTCGATTTTTTAATTAAATTTTGTTAGTATAATGTCACCACAATATTATTTTGCTGTTTTTGAAGAAGAACATATTATTTGTGTTCGCCACTTATTTATTGAAAATATCAACGTGTTTCAGGGCCAATGGTTCCTTCGACACGATACAACGAATACTGGCAAATGAAAAATCAAAAGTCGAAGTATAGACAGAAAAAAATAAAAATAAAAGATGGGAAATTAATAAATAATTAAATACTCAAATGAAAATAAATTGAAAAGACAATTATTTGTAAAAAGGACCTGGTTATTTATACTGTTCAATTTACTATTCACACGTTATCTTATTTCCAAAATTTCTAATTTATCCAACTGTAATCCTGTATAATTTGTTTGTTTAATTTGTAAACCCTTATTAATATCAAAATGATACATAACCATTATTCCCAATATTATATTTTATTTCCTTAACTCTCCCTTAGCCATGTTGTGACAGGTTTGCCGACCCCATTCGCTAAGCATATTTATTTGCCGTGAAAATGTTGTGCACTTTGGCATATAAATATGTTTATCTGTCATACACAAAGAAAATAAATATTGGAATAAAAAACCTGAACTATTTCCGGAAATACCCCCAATATAAAATTTATATTTTAGCTAACCATACCACAAATATGATGAGTACCTACTACAAATCATGACTACGTATAGATATTTTTTAACGCGGTGTACTAAAATTAAGAAGTTTATAAAAATCAATCCCTAATATTAAGAAAAATACTCTTCAAAAATTTCATCTCATACCTTGAACTTTTAAAAATAATTTAAAATATCATTCATTCAAAAAATTCCAAAACTGGAAGAGTTGCATTTTAAAGCTAGCATGGTAAGGAAATTTTAAACGAATTCATTATTTAAAAATATAACAACGGATGTCTCTAGCAGAGACCAGTGAAATATATGAATTGTTCTTGATTCGAAAGTATAGGTTAGTAGGTATATAGAACTTAAAAAAAATTGATAACTATGTGGATGTTCTTAGGATGGAATTGGTGAACGTTGCTTAACGAAATTATGTAGAATGATCACTCAAGCCAGTCCATACAGGTTGTAAGCTCTGAGCCACCGCATAAGAAACTTCCATCCCCTTTTCTCATATATAAATAGATTCGTCTCTGTGAGATTTCTATAATTATCCTTAATAAATTCAGTATTCTTCTGCCAGAAAAAATTTCATATGGATTATTTTCTCTCTCACTGTTCTTTCTCATTTATGGGTGTAGTGACTTTAGACGTTCTTCTTCTTCTGTTGCTATTTATTCTTTGCTAACAATTCTTCTCCATTGTCTCCAGTTTCCTGCTGCATGCAAGGCTGTAAAAAATGCTCTTTATTCATTGTTCTGATTTTATTTGTCCTTTTATCGTGTAGGACATCACCACCTGGCTTCAATGTTGTCGAGAATCAGCAGTTTTCCTTAATATAATCGCCAGCGCTAAAGTAACAAACTACCGAGCTCCCGAGAAAACACGTATTTTCACGTATTTACACGGCTGCTTAAGCTAGGAAAAGACAGCCATAATATGCACTCCGCGTACCAATATTGCTTAAGTATAATACGAATTATTAACAATAATATATTTTTATAACACTGTTTGGTATACAGTATTTAAAGTTATGGTATAATTTTTAAACCAGCGCATCTAAACACGTGAGGAAATGACTTTGACACCGAGAGTGCTACAGGAGAAAAATGCTATTGTCTGTGTTGAGAGAAATTTACGGTTTTCTTGTATTGACAGAAATTTACGGTTCGGACGTTCGTGACAAATATTTATTTTAATCAAGAAAATATAACTGAATAGTTATTTAAATGAATTTGATTTTTAATTTATGTACACCTGTATTCTAAATGAATTAAAGTGGTGTTTTTATAAATTGAAAATAAAATTACCTTAAAAACTGGAATTTGTGGAAATATAAAGTTGTGTATTAAGAAAAGTATTAACTACAAGTTTCACACAAAAGTCATAAATAAAGTTTCTCAAACAAATATAAAATAAACATTTTATAATTGTTTGAAAAACTTTATTTATGAATTCTGAAGGGAGCCCAAACAAACAAATACATAACAGTAAATTTTTCATCTATTAAAGGTTTATGAAAATTAAACTATCTAGCTATTATTACTTTGTTTAGTTATGGGAAAAGGTTCCTAGGTGCAATGATTTTTTTTGCAAATAATCTGTTATAATAAAATTATCAAATAGTTATGACGTCAAGCTCACACTGAACATTGCGTATATAGTGCGCCACACCAATCAAACGAAAATCTTTCATAGTAATTGTAGTATACCCATCTCTTAATTATAATACATCAATAATGTGATTATTCCATATATAGTCTAGTTGTAATATTTAGCAACAAAAAGGGTTTCTTCAGAAAAATTCATTCACGTTGGATTTTAAGACTTATTTTGGACACTTGTCAGACAATATTGTGCCTCATATAACTTTTCGATCTACAGCGTATTTATAAATTTTATTCGTTGATTTGCGACACTCTTAATTTTGTTCTAAATTTGTTAATTTATTTTTCATAAATCTATGGTGAAATCATGTTTTTACCAGAAATAGAGGATGGCCACTAAAAAATTGGCATAACCAGGTTAATTCGATATTGGATAATGATACTGTTTGAAGCCATAAGAATCAAAGAACTTGCGTGAGAAGATGTATAAATGCGAATGAGAGAACTGCCGTCTTGAACAAACCTTTAGATTGGATCGGGCGGACCACCACTGCGCACCCAGAGATTCTCTGTTCATTATGCATATTTACTTGCTCACGGAGCTTCTCTCTGTTCTGTTCCTATTTCCGTCTGTGATACATGCATCATGTAGGCTCAGCACTTCAACATTTTCAAGACATCCAGTATATTTATTTCGTTTAATCTAAGCGTGTGTGTCTGTACAGTGCTTAATGAATTGAATGCTACGGAAAACACAGGGGAGTTTTATCTGACGCATCAGTGTTTGTAATGTTACTGAGCGATCCTCCCATGTCTTGTTCATCTTAGTCATGGTTTTTGCCAATCCAATTTCCCTTCACCAATTTCCCTTTGGATTTCATCTTCGCATCCGTATCGTATTTATAACGAGAGCTCCAAAGTATGTAACCTATCTACTGTCTTGAAATTATGTAAAATTCTAAATTCGATACATGTGCATGTTAACAAAATACACTTTTGTTTAGGAATAACATGCAGTAGGGCTCCAAAAAAGTATGTTTATGGAAAATATTAAATTTATTTAAGTAATTTATATCTAGTTAGGTACCTAAATATTCTAAGGAAATTCCAACAGAAGCGGAAAGTTCCAACAGTAAGAAACAGATTTAAACAATAAGTGGGAAATATACTAAGGACCGGTTGTATCAAATTGGATTAAAGTACAAGTTCGTGTTTTTGGTTGGTGGAGAACGCAAATATCTATGCTTTAAACAAACTTTTACTTTAATCCAACTTGATACAATTTGGGTATTGAAGATATTTGTTTATATAACGCGATATTTTCATGATATTTTTTTTCAATTTCATATGTAAAATTTCTAAATATCATACAATTTCTAAATTTCTGTATTAAGTTCAATCATAACAATTTTTTAACAACTTTATTGTTGGTTGTCGAAAAGGTGTTTTGATGTGCTAAACGATAATTATTAATATTTTTAATATTTAAAGCATTCACTCTGTGGTCAGGCATTTAAAAAAAATGTTAGCTATGTTAGTATATAACCACATTCGAAGATTTTTAGTCTACCGGTTTCGAGACGTACCCGTCTCTTCTCAGAACAACCTACACTAGTTCGTAAATTCCACTATACACCACAAACAAAGTATTATTCACCAACCAACAACACCTTCCCAAAAAAATTCTCACATGCGTGTTAATCTGACGTTCCGTTTTTTAATTGTGGAAAAAATTGAATAAATATTTCAATATGCCAACACCGCTATGATTCCTCAGTTACTCAGTTTCTTTATTCGTTGGACGTGGTTGTTGGACTATTGCGATTTCATTCTAATGATGAAATGAAACCTTTCTGATGATGAAATAAAACCGTGAAGTTTTGCCAACATTTAGGAGATAAATACAAAACTGCTGAAGGAGGTAAGTGCCGCGCCATGCAGATAATTGTATTTCAGAAGTGATACGAAGATTGGGAAAAGCGAGTACCCTCGCTTGTGGACTACTTTGAAAGAATGTTCTCAGGTTTTTACGGTTGTTCGAATCTACTATGTGTAGTTTTCTGATATTTTGTATATTCTGCGTGAGGTCAGATATACACGGCAGAATTTCCCAGAAAACTACATACAGAAAACATTTTGGAATAGACATGAATAATAAGAATTTATTGAAAAAACGAAAATGTAGCGTATTTTTTCAAATCATTACATTAACATCAATAAAGACAGTATTGATTTCTTGTGGAAAAAACCTTAGAAGTGAAAATTAATACACTTCCCGTCATCCAATCGAGCTGAAATTTGTCAAATTAACTTGATGTCGATGACAATGCATATATTATTATTACATACATTTGAGGTCACAAACGCATACACAAAAATGCACATTTATTTCAGATGTACCCATGTACTTTCTGGTACCATTCTAAAATTATTATTATGGTTAAATTATGGACACTTTAGAACTTATTTCTATATTTCAGTGCTGCAAAACAAAATCTGGTTGTTATTCTGTAAAATGATTTTGTTTCTTGTGAATCAAAAAGGTGATAAAATCATAAAAGCGTGACTTCAGAATGGATATTTACTACATATTATCTGTCAGTTAAACCTAAAAGTTAATTTTTCAGTTTCCAGTATCATATTTATTTTTTTATGCTGATAATAAGATACTCAAATATAAACGAATGTAATTTTAGTACTAATATTTTTAATATTTAAAGCATAAACATTGTGGTTTTAACAAAATGTTATTTATGTTGGTATATAACCACTTGTAACGATATTGGCCTATTCAAATAGACATTGCTGAAAAATTATACGAAAATATCTATCTGCTAAAGTTTATAATAAAGAGAAGCTTCACAAACCGTTAAATACTCTATAATTAAATATTTTGCCGGATAGGTAGGTGCGGACGAGCTTTATTATCTCTGCACGCGGGCGTGTAAAGCAGGCTTTATGTTATTTTGTTTAACGAGATTGTCCAATCACAGACGCGGGCCGTGAGCACCGAATCTAGCCTATCAGGAACGTGGATTCGCGGAACGAATTCGACGAATCAGCGGCTTTCTGAGTTAGACTTTGACTTTTACACGCTAGTTGGAATCAAAGATGGCGCGAGATAGGGACGATTGTTAGGCGTTACAAATTGGAAAGCGGCACTTGAGTTTTCAGCTTGAAGGTCGGCGGAGGCTTTGTCGAGGAGAGTCAGTAAGGAAGATAATTTGGCTGGATCGAGGAAAAAGCCAGAGGTTGATAATAATTCAAAGAGAATTGGAACAGTGAACAGCTAAGCATTTTCAATATTATTTATTTCTATTGCCTTTTTCGTGTATTCAATTTAGAACTTTCTGGATCGTAACAATTATTGATACATGCTGTGGATTGTTTTGTTACGTATTTTGGGCCTAGGGATAATTATTACTATACGCGCTTCGGATTTAATGTACAAGAAATCGTACTGTTGCTACGGTGATAATTCCAGCGGGGGAATTATTGCATAACGCTGATGAAATATGTAATTCTGTCGCTGTTCATATGAAAAATCATTTAAATTTGATATTCATATATTACCAAAGATATAAAGGCTTTAAAATGGAATACTTTACTGACGAAGGGTGTTTCGTGTTTGTTTGTGGGTTTTAAAATTCAGTATAATTATGTATATTCAATGTCGCGAGGTTCGGAATGTGCGAGAGGTTCTTCAGGGCGGATGTATTCTTATGCTAAAGAATGCTTTGTTATCTATACTGGCGATTGAATACACGGAATTCTATATGATCTGTATTATTTTGGGGATAATACGGAATTTAATTATGTGTTTTGATATCACGATTGTAGGCGTGATATAGGTTCAAATCGTGCGAGGAATTTCCTACAAACAATATATTTTAAAAATGCATCTGGATTTTATATTTATTTTATTAAAACATGAATGTGTGGTTTATTTGAACTCGTTACATGTTTGTATTGCGTATCATTAGGCAATCGTTGAAAACACGATTTGTTCCTATCAAGTTCTTATAAAGACGTGTTTCGAATTGTATATATTCCTTAATTGCGATGGTTATTCATATGACATTGTTTATTCATTCAATATTAGATATTTGAAATGTTTCTACCGCCACCTAGCGGGAATCAAGAAAGGGTTGAGCCTTCGCTAAGGATTGGTCTATAGTAAGCGGCAGTACGTGGCGCGTTTCATTTGAGTGTAATAAGTTTGATTTAAAATTACTTTATGTCTTGATTTACAAAGGAAATTTAAGTTCATTTTTTTCTTATAAAACCGGCCCATATATGAAATTGTCAAATATATTTTAGAAATATACGTTACTGACACCTGATGGAAGATTTAGGAAACATTTTGAGTCTCCGCTAACGAGAATAGCAATAGGGGGCGCAATATATATATATTCTCTTAGTAACGAATAATTAAAATTGGACTTCTTTGGTTTTTATATATTCCTTTGTTTCGCTTCATTGCAACGCTAATTGAAATTGTTTTATCTTCATTAATATATATATTATGTTATATTATACGTTGATACGGCATATTTATAGACGGAGTAAACATAAACATCAGCTTATTTGACTACAGAGAGGAAGAGTTTGTTCACAAAGGGCATTAGATATTATCAATTTCGTATGCGATCCCAAGATGTTAGAAATATTTTAGTTAATATAATTTCTTTGAATATTTGCTGCGGAATAATATTTTATAAGAAGTTCATAACTACTTGTCAACGGACGATCTTATAAACATAGTGTATATTGCACAATATATTGAAATCAAAAATCTACGTATTTCCTAGGTGGCGGAACTCAAACATACCTGTAATTATAATTACCTTTCGATATATTGCTACGCCTTTTAATCGGTTAACCCAGCTTGGGCGAAGTGGGAAGATTAGGTCCCACACGTCAGGGCTAATAATGGGCTTCTTTTGCTTTTATTGTTTTCTGTATTCGTTATTATTTATTAGGTGGAAACGTGAGAAGATGTTTTATTTTATTCATTCAATAAACATAATATCATATTTTTACGAGTCACGATAATTATTTATATGACAAATTGTTTAATTTTATTCATTCAATATAAATAATTTCATATTTTTACGAGTCATCATAGTTATTTACTTATATGACAGATTGTTTTGTTTTATTCATTTAATATAAGTAATATCATATTTTTTACGCGTCACCGTAGTTATTTATCTATATGATTTTATTATTATTAGTGATGCAACGAATACTAATTTCACGAATTCGAGTATCAAGCCTACTATTCGGTGAATACGAATGCGAATGTTTCCACCAGGTGGCGGGACTCAAACATACTTGTAATTATAATTACATTTTGATATATTGCTACGCCTTTTAATCGGTTAATGGATAGTACATGTGTAATGTTTACGCCTGCATGTGATATCACTATACAGCGTAGATGAACTATATTTAAGGGGTTTATGTCCTGCATGTGCTCGGCGTAGAGGGAATAGTCACATTGTTTTATTCATTCAATATTAGATATTTGAAATGTTTCTACAACATTTTCCATTATTGTGGGCAGTTCGCGGTTTGATCAGGGGTAGTTAACCTTCGGTCTTCCGTAACCGTGATAGTTTTTCATATGACATTGTTTTATTCATTCAATATTAGATATTTGAAATGTTTTCTAGAACATTATTCACTATTGTGGGCAGTTCGCGGTGTGTTCAGGGGTAGTTAACCTTCGGTCTTCCGTGATCACGTTATTTACTAATATGACAGATTGTTTTGTTTTGTTCGTTTAATATAAGTAATATCATATATTTTTATGAGTTGCCGTAATTATATATCTATATGATTTTATTATTGAGAGTGATGCAACGAATACTACCTTCATGAATACGAATATCAGGCCTACTATTCGGTGAATACGAATGCGAATATTTCCACCAAGGTGGGGGGAGAACGCAAGCATACTTGTAATTATATTGTTTATGTCTGCACGTGATATCACTGTACGGCGTGGATGAACTAGTTTGAAGGGGGTTTATGTCCTGTATGTGCTCGGCGTAGAGGGAATAGTTTTCTTGTTTCCAGGATCTAATACAGTTTTACAGGCGCTGATACTGAAATATATATACAAGGGAAATGAAGGGCTACACAGGCGCTGGTAATTGCTCAATTTTGGAGAGTTATATTACTTCGGATCAGGATGCCATCTCAGAAGCAGACCAACTACAGAACTAAGATAAGAACCTTTGATATTATTTATTCCTGATGTTTTCTTATGTGTATCAAATGGAATGTTCGTGCTATATAATTTGTCATTGTCTCATGGTCACTATTCATTTCATTACGTGGGTTCAGAGTTCGACGGTAACGGACGCGGAAACAAATTAGTACTGATGTCGGGACGTAACGTCGGGATTATATCTTAATTATCTTTAGGATAGAAGCGAGGTCATCATACGTGCATTCTGCATTTCAAACGTTTTACTAACATATATAAATACATATTATTGCGTTTTACAAATTGAATATGATCGCGGGAAATAGGCATTCCGTCCGGTTATGCAATGTTAACTTCCAACGTAGCATAATGAGATCTTATTACCGGTGCTAGACTCTCGAGGTTAGTCACGTGATTGTTGTATAAATGGAATAGTGAAGGGGATTGAAGAATGAGATACACTCGCGATACAGGTAGTTGTATGTAACTGGGATCAAATGACGGGGTGCGTGTTCTCGGTCCAGGGGATGAACGGGACTGCGGAGACACTCTGGGTGGGTCTAAGTAGAATTGCGCAAAGCCTCCACACAGTTAAAATGTGTTCAGTCAAGCAAAGGTGAAGCATTTCGAATCGGACCAGAGCGTCGTGCCTCAAACACAGCCGGAGGGAAGAAGCCCCTATGTTCTTTCACTCCCTTGGCCCGTCGAGCTCGAATTCCGGATATGAATGTTCATGAATGGCAGCTAAAAGACTCAGGTAGCCGTACCTCAATCGAAACCTTCGTTCGGGACCTCATCAACGTACGAGACAGGGCGTTCCGCATGGACGAGCAACTATGAGAAGCAAATGAAGGGGATTGAAGAAAGAGATACACTCGCGATACAGATAGTTGTATGTGACTGGGATCAAATGACGGGGTGCGTGTTCTCGGTCCAGGGGATGAACGGGACTGCGGAGACACTCTGGGTGGGTCTAAGTAGAATTGCGCAAAGCCTCCACACAGTTAAAATGTGTTCAGTCAAGCAAAGGTGAAGCATTTCGAATCGGACCAGAGCGTCGTGCCTCAAACACAGCCGGAGGGAAGAAGCCCCTACGTTCTTTCACTCCCTTGGCCCGACGAGCTCGAATTCCGGATATGAATGTTCATGAATGTCAGCTAAAAGACTCAGGTAGCCGTACCTCAATCGAAACCTTCGTTCGGGACCTCATCAACGTACGAGACAGGGCGTTCCGCATGGACGAGCAACTATGAGAAGCAAATGAAGGGGATTGAAGAAAGAGATACACTCGCGATACAGATAGTTGTATGTAACTGGGATCAAATGACGGGGTGCGTGTTCTTGATCCAGGGGATGAACGGGACTGCGGGGACACTCTGGGTGGGTCTAAGTAGAATTGCGCAAAGCCTCCACACAGTTAAAATGTGTTCAGTCAAGCAAAGGTGAAGCATTTCGAATCGGACCAGAGCGTCGTGCCTCAAACACAGCCGGAGGGAAGAAGCCCCTACGTTCTTTCACTCCCCTTGGCTCGACGAGCTCGGGCTCTGGTTATGAATGTATGTGAATGTAATAACTCCGTACTCAAGGACGAGATAGGACGTTCCTCATGAACGAGAAATTATAAGATGCAGGTAGCAGTTCGACAGTCAATACTTATGCTCGGGGCCGCTTTAATGAACGAGATCTGTTAGCAGTTTAACAATCAATTTTTATGATCGGGACCGCATTCAGGCGCGCGATGGCATTACTAACACCATCATTCTCATCAGTCACCACCTTTTCTAACTTGCTGTATACAGAGACCTTCGGGGTTCTCTCTTCCCGGCCAGCGAGAAACATATCAGGAACTTCACAATCAACTGTAATAATCATGCTGTTTTACCATCATTTAATATCTCTAGTCAATAAGACTACACCGTGGGATCAATCACATCAACTATATTTGGCGATGCTAACATGGCTCTGACTGACGCGCTCAAGGGAGAGTCTTTTCCAGTCACCCAGTTAGTTCATTCAGCCCTTTAATCAGCAGTAAACATCATAATAATCCGGCTCATGTAGCCGCAACGTGGGATCCTCATCATATACACCAGTCAATTTGACTGCCCCGCGGGACAATATACAAACCTTAATATCAGACGCGGGATTTCTTCCTGATATGTTTGTCGCCGGGAAGCGAGGACTTCGGGGGATTCCAGCAGGAGCAATAGAGTCTCGGCTTGATCTTGGTCTGCAGCTTAGTGTGGGAGGTTATGTCTAAACAGGAGTTAACCACCGGATGCGGCGATGCTCTGGGGCCGCATCCCCCTCCCCCCTACAGGGGGGGGGGGCATCTAGAATCCACGTTTGAACAGAAGTGGTTAGACACTTCTTAAATTTCACTTACAAATCTGTATCTTCCATTCCCTTAGAATCTCGGGCTGCGATAATGTCAGACAAAGCTTGCCCTGAGCCTCTGTTGCGCCTAGTTGTTGTGAATATATATATGTTTGTCTTCCCCTACTATGTACTATGAACAGATTGAGCAGATTGGACAACGTGAGACGCGCTATCGGTAGGTTTCTTACTTGTGTTTTGAATATAACGTATGCTATTATATCTTGTAAATCTGTCATAAATGGGTGCCGCATGTGGTTGTGCTGACACTGTTCTAAGCTGCTATTATGAGATGTTGATAATCAATGCGGGCGGAATCTTTAGCGTATGCCGTTAACTTGGCAACGATTGTATTGTTTTATATTACAGTATTTTAACCCCGATGGTATTATAGTTATGGCGGTTCAATGTAAGGGAGTTTTGCTACTAGCGTTTATTCCTAGGCTACGCCGCATATAATTGGCTTTTAGGCCAACTCCGGACGTGGACGATATCGGCTATCTCTCATATAGGCGAAACTGTAGAATTCTAGAGCGGTTTCTAGAAGGACGAGTACGGATTAGTTACGTGCGTTTGTTATTTCCATAGTTAGGTAAGAATTCGATCTATATTAGTCTAGTCGCGTTAATAAGAATACGAATCTCACCACATATCAAAAGAATTTTGGATAGCTAAGGACACAACGGAGGGGGAATTTTCCTAACCACTAGATAGATCACGACTGGCCAATTTTGAAAATATAAATTCTTAACAAAAAAAAAATAATATTAGCTTTCATGTAAATATACTTCCGAAGTTCTAAGTTCGACTTAAGTTTTATCTAGTAGCTTAAAGCATAAAGTGTGTGCTTAAAGTCACAGAAGTTGTAATAAAGCTCGATGCGGTAGCTTAAAGTCACAAGCTTTGGGCTTTTCGTAAAACTTACATTATTAAACTTTATAGTTAGGTATTTAGCTTAGGTGTACAGGTAGAAAAGTTACACACTGAAAATATTTAAGTGGTTACTTACTAATATAAATAACATTTTGAAGGTAATTTTGCTGCTTAATGATCATAGTTTTCACACTTTCACGATTTCTCCTGGCATGTAAAGGATTTATAAAGAAACTATGTTATTTTTTTTTTATCAAACTAGCACTTAACTGTAAATATTATTTCCATACTTAAATTTACATGGCCTCCCAGGTCTTCCTGGATATGGATCCATATAAGAGATATTATTCTTCTATAAGTAATTATCTAAATAATCTTCTATAAATAATATCTTCTATAAGTAAATAACAATTTTTTTAAATAATGACATAATACAGGCAAATTCATTACCCTACATCGGAATGGAAAGGTTGAAAGTCACAAGTAAGAATAAATTGATTCGCTTTGTTTCCAAATAATTGTACAAAGCTTCGTACAAATTTTTTTTCATGGAATGATATAAAACACAAATTCGTTTTATTTACAAGTATTCATAGCAGAAATTTCGCCCAAAATTCGAAATAACGATTATGCGAAAAGTCGAACACACATTAATAATTTGCGAACATCGGAAGTGTTGCCATTTTCCGCCAGAATGCGAACCGAAAATAAACAAACGGAAGGCAGACGAAGCCAAGCACCCTCTTCCCTCCTCTCTCCCTGGTGTAATAAATAAAGGGGAATTTCTTGTGTTCCCGGAATCAGCTGTAGGGAGAAATTTTCATTTGGGTTAAAAATACAGCCCGGTTTTCATTGAAGTAAGTGCACGCATTATCAAAAAACATATGGGGTATAAAAGCAAAGGCAGCAATATGCAAAAAATAAAAACAAATGTTTTGAATGCAGACACCGAGAAACACTAATTTGAAATGTACTGAATTCTAGATTTTATGTATGTACTAGCTTGTAACCCGTCAAAAATGACGGAACAATTGGTTCGCGTCTTTGCTAAGCGCATATATGGGTATATTATTAGTATCTTTTTGGCGGTCCACGGAGTGGCGGCGGTAGCGACATGATGGATTTGCTAGCCCGGGGTTCGAACCCCATACCCGGTGGTTAAATTTCTTTTTTTAGCCGAAAATTCGAACGAAATTATGGATGTTATACGAAGCGACGGACAAACAGCGAAAAATAAAATCTCGAATTCAGTGCATTGTAAATTATGGATGCTGCATTGAATTTATTTGGATATTGCTGCCTTTGCTTTTATTTTTTATTAAATTAAATATCAAATTGCGCATCTAAACTCTGTAGTAGTTAATAGATATGACTACTGAATTTCGGGCAAGTGAGCTTGAAATTTCTACACTGTTGTATATTGATATGTACAGGAGTATAGAAATTTCTTGTTAATAACAAGTTTCTGAATTCTGCTGTGTCGATTTGTATTTTGCATTGGTAATTTTGTCTCGGGACGTGGCAATAGGAGACAAATGAAAAACTACAACAATTAAACTTTTATTTATTACGCTAAAAGTAACATAAATTTCTAGTTACTAAATGTTTCTATAAATTTACGCGCATGTATTATTACGTTTTCTGCAATATTTCACGCTGCTTCTATTACTTTGATTATTTTTTAGAAATTCCGTTCAGTATTCGCACGTAGGAAAAATTCTCGCCTGCGGAATTTCTTTATTTATCGCGGGAATATACAATCCGAGGGTCACACTGTTCTTGGACTGTTGCTAATAACCCTCTGGTTAAACGTCACTCAGACGCCCTTGTATTTATAGGTTAGTAAATGTCTTTCTTGATCTTTCGAAATTTTACAGTAACTGTCTAGTCGTTTCGAGAGACTTGTAGAGCTTTAAAAAGATTACGAGACATCCTAGACGATTCCAAAATATTTCATAGTATTTTCAGTATAACCGGGAGGTAAATTTTGAGAGGTTTTGACAGCGCGCAAACTTCTTTAGTTCATCATCTCGTTAAAAAGTGTGGGTGCTCTTGTGTTTTTTATAAGTGCATGCTTACTAATCATTTTTAAGAATGCAGGACTACCAATTATATTGTTTTATACATATTTTGAAAAAAAAGTGACACTATGTAGGCGAATCATATTCAACGATACTCATGATAAATGAACAATAAAGCAATTTTTATTGAGGATTTCAAATGATTGGACACTGAAAATATTACTTGTACACGCCTCAATTACAGGAATGTATTCATTTATTTGTCGCTAACGTACATTTACATATGCCAAAAAGTTAACAGTTCTTCTCTGTGTGTTTCTGCCGTCGTAAGGGAGCAACTATGATTCTGCCGCAGTTCTAGTTCCAGGCGCAGCGCGCTGTCAAGTAATCATAAGGTAACCGCGATAGTTAACTTCAATTTTCCGCCCTGTTTCTATGAAATCTGTAACTTTAACTAACGTCAATTGGAGCACGATAATGAAGCACCACTCGGAGTACTGCACAGCTTAGATTCCAGCTACTTTATGAGTTAAAACTTTTAATAATGTGAACTCAAGCAGGCTCATTACAACAATAACTAGGGTTTAAATTCCGTTCAAAAACAGGCGTGAATAACAAAATTACAAATTACCTACCTGCAGTACAGAACTAATAAAGTTTTATACTTTTCAAACTTACGATAATAGAAATGGAATTCATTGTTTTCAGATTAATAAATATACATCTAAAACGTAACATGTCAGCCTAACTAAAGTTAGCCTAAATAAGTGCGCATAGACTAAGGCGCCACGTTCTTTTCTCCTAACACACATTGCATCATTGCAAGCAAGTTGGACACCTAGTTGATTGAGGCCTCAAACACTTTTTGTTTAACATGATCGTGCCAAGTCTTACTTCCGACTACTTTTTCTGGCACCGTCATCACTTGCATCATATATCTTTCTTTCTTTTGTCATATATCTTTCAATTTAAATTTTATGTACCCTTGAGGTGACGATCTGTTTGGGGACCCGGAAGAGGAGCCCAGTATTAATAAAGCCGCCGCTTTAAATTGTATAAACGCGAGCGTTAATTTATTAGTTTCTAGGGTTGAATTTGGTCACGTGTATTAAGCCCTCCTCATAAAGTTTAAATAAATTTAAAAAATGTCATAATTATATCAAAATATGTTAGGTATTACCTGTGAGTAAATCATTGTTAATAGTATCAACGTCAACTCAAATTGGTTAACAAATTGGTTACTTACACTGGAGCGAACTAACGGGTCATTTTGGGAGTTCTAAATGACTTCCGATTGGTAATATCCGGTTGGAAACTGACGCCATGTTTGGGTACAAATTACGAAATCACACTCGCACGCTTATCACACAACCTTTATTAGTACACAGAATCACCCGCACTGTGCTCCAGGATGTATTTGAATCTTAAATCTAAGTATAACCTAATGGGGGTTGAAGGAGGATCTTGAGGTTTGTGTGTTGATTGCAGGTATTCAATTGCAGAATCATGCAAAACTTCATTTGTCAAATATGGGAAGATAATAAGTGAAACCTCTGTTTTCTTATTCAAATCATTCTAGAAGACTGTTCGAAAACCGAAAAATGAATAAATTGTTCGCATGAAAAGTAATACATTGATATAACTGGTTTCAAATCAGACCAAATAATTATTTTTTTTGTTTAAAATTAAAATACACTTTTGATAGTGTAAGGAAAGCTTTATTGTTTGGAAAAGTAGTCACGTGGTATTAAAGTGTTTTGGATTTCTTTTTTTCTTTACTTTCTCACTCAAAACCTGTCGTACGAAGTTTGTTTTTGCGTGATTTTTTTTTTTTCAATTTTAAAAGAGACATGGTATTTATTGTCCTTAGCAATATTAATGATGCGGTTAACTACAGCTTTATCAGGGTGAAATTTATCCGTAAAACTTTGAAGCTTCTGTGAGTTGTTAGAAAACCCAGTTTTACGCTTGTCAACCCCGGGTACTTTCAACAACCGAGACACTTTTTCACAAAAAGTCAAGACCTGAGGTTCCATTGTGATGCAGTCAGTACTTTAAGTTGATTAATTCTACGATGTGGTGTATTCTATAATTTTAGTTCCACACTTAACATAAAGGGAAAAAAGTGCGGTGTATTCAGGCTGGCCATCTTAACGGGAGTACAAGGTGGCGCTGCTACAAAAAGAGAGAGCGCCACCCCTCGCTCTCTCTCCTGTTTTAACTGGCGTGCAATTGGCACAGAGTTTTGTAAGAGTCGACACATTTTATCTGTGAGTAAATTAGAGAAACTATATTATCACAGGTATTTTGTTTGATCTCCATATTAAAAATTCAACAAATTCAACGGACCAGACCTCTTCGTTGAATAGGGGAATCTTTACCATTCATAAACCAGTAGAGAAGGAATTTAAGGATCAACTAGCTGAAAGAAAAAAGAAAAATCTCTGGTTGCAGTGACAGGCTTTATCGTTACTATGAATTCAGGATTCTACGCCATTATCGAACGCCATCCTTTCAGTCTGAAAGGTGACATCTGGTGACAGATTACCTGTTGATAATCTGTCACCAGATGTCGCGTGTTTTGCTAATTTTATGCTAAATTAATTAAAATATGGTGGTTGGTGATGGTGGTAAATTAAGTTATCTTATATCGTGACCTTCGATAAAAAAATAGTTTAATCTGACATTTTGGTTAATGCAGATTTTTTGTAATAAATTTTCTCCTTAAAAATAATGTAAATATTTCTAGTAGTTAACAACACTATACAGTAGGTATGTGTAGTATTAAAAAAAAAACAAGAATTGATTTGAAACAAACAAAATGCATGACATATATTACATTTCATCTCTTAAATCAGAAATAATTTAGGGCAATTTTAGTAAAAAAAAAAAAACACCCCCATGGATAATGAACTAAACACGAGCCGAATAAATCTAGAAATGAATATTAAAAACTTGATCTATAATGACAAATGATACTTTATTGACCCCAAAGCACGATAAACGGAAAATAAATATTGTCTCAAAACAATATTAAACAAAGATAAAAAATTATCCGCAATATTTTTGAGTACCATAAACATTTTTTAAATAATTTTCTGGCGTATTCTAGTGTATTTGTTAGTAATTCGAAGGAAAGCCATGTTCACATAAAAAAATAATGCTCCACAATTTAGTAAAAATATAGAAATCTCATTACCAGCGGCGACATCTACACCTGGGAATGACAAATTTCAATTATAGCGATAGCGTAGTTCGTATTGAATAAAGTGTACATAAATACCATATACACAATTTTCCATATTTTACAGAAGTGGTGGTCAATCGTGGGTGGAATCGATGAACGTTACATTTAATGTCACTTAAGCCGGCCAATGACAAAATAAGTCCTGTAAATGCCCAGAGACTTCCAGACGTGTAAATGGCTTCGTCTCTGTGAGCCATTTATAATATATCTTGATTAAAAATATCTGTTTTAAAAATTCAACATGTTTCGGGAGCCACGCTCCCTTTTTCGGGACAATGAATGTACTAAAATTAATGTTCAAGTATACACAGATTAGTTATGGTGGGAGGAGGTTAGAGGGGGCGTGGTCAAATAAAAAAAATAGATAGCGATCACAGAATACGTGTCACATCAATATTCTTACAATTTTCAAACTAAGCTAAACGTTTGTGCTATGAAAATGATCTGAAGTAACCGTACCCGCGACTTTTGGATCACGAGGCAAGAGTCCTAACCACAAGACCAACAAGCTACCAACTAGTATCTAGGTACATAGTTGTTATAATCAGGAAAAAGTTTATTTTCATTCATTTTCCTGAAGAAGAGATCATCGCTCCCGAAACTTTGAATTTTTAAATCAAAATTCATGTGTGTTTAAAACAATATTTTAATTATTTTATTTATTAAATGATGCTAAAAAGTGAATTTGAAAAATTTGAGGAAGAAAAAAATATCGTTTTAATATTGCAATAATATTTTTAAGGTTTGACGCGAGGGTGAGAAATAAAATTGTTTTTTAATCAACTCCAGAGATAAAACAAAAAAAGGTGAATGATTAAATCACAAATGCTATGGTTTGTTCACCAATTTAAAAATTAACCCTCTTCAAGCGAGATGACAAGCAAGGACACCCCCGGGGAGGGTTTTGAAATTACAACTGTTTCAGGCTGCAGATCGTATCAAACGGCGCTAATTGCCACCCCGGACAAGTACGGAGGCATGACGTGGGGCAATACTTTACCGGTATTGTATATTATATCCACTCATGGAGACTCGTTACAAAAAAAAAAAACTACCGGGTGTCTCGTAGCCAGTAGAAAAACCTTCTTTATTCTATCTTGAATAGAAAATATTCTTTATACTTTGGGTGAAATGTCGACAGTTACGGAGATAAGCGACATCAAAGTTGGTTTTCTTTTTTCAATATTTATGACTTATTTTCTGTACAACGTTGGACTATCACTAAAACAATGTAATGGAATATAAAAAATTTAATATAAAAAATAAATATTTTTAAAACTTTAGAATTTAAAGAAATTTAAATTTGGGTATTAATTTGCTAAAAAATATTACTTCGACCAACTCTTCTCCTCTTCTTTCAATTTTCCCGTTACTTTACACTAGTAACTTTAGCTTATTTTGTTAGTACCTAATCGATACATTGTTTGTATCTTTTTTCACCCAAACCATATAAAAATTCTTTTGTTTGGAAACTTATGAAGTATTATATAAAATTATTTAGAGGTAACGAAGTTGATGAAAAACGTACCATTATTGAAAACAACAACTGTCCAAATAAATTAAACATACGTACCTATATGAAAATTAAAAAGTGTAATGAATTGGATCTTCGAGTCAAGTTAGAAACAATAAATTCATTTTTTAAATTAAAAAAAAAGTTAAAAATGAATTATCATCAAACATTAAATTTTCATTTTTGTGATCATGCTAACAAGCTTGCAATGCTTATAATTTGTGATTGATTATAATTATCTCCATGTATTAAAGAAAAGACATTATAATTGTGAAGTTGCAATTTCAGAACAAAGTTCTGTGAATAAATTTATTTTATTTAAATTAATTTCTGGCGTCCTCTAGCGGCAGATGCACAAAAGTATTTGTAACTATTGCATTATATAAAAGCGGATTGCTTTAAAAATTTAATAACAATATTAATCAATTAAAAAGAGACTAAATATATAAGATCGAAAAATTTTCGTTAACTTACCGATCTGCCGTAGCGAAATTGGATAACGCGCCATCCCCGGATAGAATTGAGGTCGGTTGGTTCGAATCCCGGTAGCAGTTAAATATTTTTTAGATAATTTGATTTTTCTGTATGTCTTTTCAAATTGATAATAATAGTGAAAACTAAGTTTTTTTTATTAATTATATAAAAAATTTGTTAAATTATCTATATTTTTACTGTGCAGAACTTAAAGAATAGCACGTGTTTGCCTGTTTTTTTATTTGGGGCTGTAAAAAGGCAAGAATCAAATGAAATAATTCAACAATTCATGAGCTGGAAGACAAAAAATGAAACAAATTACCCCGGAAATATACAAAAATATAATAAAAATGTGATTGAAAGAACTCGTGTTTGAGCAGCCTCAAGAAGCTAGCAATTGACGGATATTATTTTCCATAATAAATTGTTAAAAGAAAATTAAAAAAAAAATAAAAAAATATTGTTGTAAGGTTCGCCAGTGACATTCGAATCATTTTACGAGACAGTAAATGTTCTTCGTAATCCCCTTGTTCAAGGAAAGCATCTTACAAAGACCTCTTGACATAAAGTAGGCTAACTCCTTAAGCAGTATATTAAGCCATTGATTATTTAAAGGAGTCATTTAAACTTGTGGGTACACTTGATCTCTCCAAAATTACCTGGGTCAAAGGTGTACACTTTGATTAATCAGAAATTTGAGGAAAATTTTGACAGTTGTTTCGAGAGGAAGGAATTTATATTTTTAGGTTAGATGCGCTATTTTAATATAAATGGTTGATTCGTAGGGTCAATGACTTTGAAATTTCATCCACGAGTGATATGCCGCTTCTTTTTTTTCATTTTTTTGGTCGATGTTACGACGTTCACTTCGATACGATTTCATAAAAATTAGCTCACCTATGTTAACATACGTTTTGTACAACTAATGATGGATGATGATGTCACTCAACTAGCCATAGGTAACATTTCTTAGAGTTATCAATGAATTGAAAATTGTCTCTCATACTTTAAGGTTCTTACTCAACTTTTTTCCAGCTATGCATGATTATGTTTGGTTAAATTATGTTAATAATATTTTATTTCGTTATTTTTAACCATTCTTAACTTTAAATCACAAATAAAATCTTTTTAAAACAACTAGTTGTAAAGCCCAGATTTTAGTAAGACATTTTTTATGAAAGGTACCGATTAAGTAATGATAATGCTTCTCATAAAGATCTTAAATGTAACGTTATTATAAGAATTTAACTTTAATTAATATATTATTTTTTAGAAAATAAATTATAAAAAGAGACTTATTTTATACTGTAATGTAAGTTGTAATTGTAATCTCAATTTCATACATTTAGACAAAGTTTAAGACACGTAATTACATGTAAAGTGTGAATATTTCCATAAGGATATTACTTATTTAGAGAAGACATATGACAGGAAATAGAATGAACCTATTATGAAGAAGGACGGCCGGAGTTTAATTTAAAATAAGCGCAAGAGAAAATATCACTTCACTATTATAAACCACATATATTATATTTCATTATACCTGCGAAAACGGGAAACGTGTCACATTCACATTCTTACAATTTTATAATTATGGGGTTAAAATACCCTGGGGAGAATAATTTATGTAAAATGTTGGTGATTTTTACAAGAATTATTAATAGTGCTTCTCATAAAGATTTTAAATATTAAGTCACTATTTTGAATTTCTATTTTTAATAAGTATAAGAATAAGACTTTCTTTTCTGCAAATGTCATAGGGGAGGAGCTCTTCGGGAATGTCACGAATTGTAATGGAAACACCAGTGAAACGGGAAACATATCACGAATTTTTTTTCTAAAGTTTCTGATGATACAATTGTTGTATATGTAACTTAATAAGTGCTAAAAAAAGAAACACCTCTTTGTAAAAAATCACCAATAATTTTTCTCCCAAGGTGTAATTCCCTGAAATAAAACTTATTTAATTTTGTAAACTAGCTAACTAATTCTATTGTAACTAAACCTCTTCGCTGCGAATTAAAAAGACCATTGAACTTATATATTTCAGACCTAAAAATAAAAGACCTAAATAAATATTTTTCCTTTATCAAAGTCATTTCGTCCATTTTGCATATTAAAATAAGAATATTATGAGAACTCTTCAAGTAAAACAAATAAAATCTGTCCCCAATTTTTTAAATTATATAAAAAAAACTAAAGAATCTTGCTGTTGATTGTATTTAAAAAAAAAATGAAAGAGGGTTTAGCTTTAAAATACACGTCACCATCAATTATGTCAAAGTTTTTTCCTAAGGATCTATATGCCGAAAGAAAAAAGATCTCTTCTTAAAATCAGCGAGCGACAATTGGTTATTCGGGCGCGAACATTCTAGTTAGTTCTAATATTAAAAACTTTTACCAAATAAGGTTTTTCATTTACCAAAAGGTTTTACTCATATCGACAAATACGTGACAATTTATTTATATTTTTTAACAAACTGACCGTCAACAGATCATTATTGACTCTAATAGAGGTCCTAGAGTGACATTAGAGTATAAATTATAAATATTTTATGAACATTTTGAACATGTTATAATTACACAATAT
This sequence comes from Agrypnia vestita, assembly GCA_016648135.1. Lineage (NCBI taxonomy): Eukaryota > Metazoa > Arthropoda > Insecta > Trichoptera > Phryganeidae > Agrypnia > Agrypnia vestita. Next base: position 21,645 of record JADDOH010001370.1, on the reverse strand, counting down.
ATTTTTTTATGATAAAAAATGTCTTAATGATAAAATAAATTATAAATAATATTCAGAACAAAATAATTACTGTCGCAAATCAATAAATACAATTAAGGAATGAGATCCAGATTAATTAATAAATTATTGAAAAATACATTTTTTATGATAAATTAATAATAAATAATGTCTAAATGATAAAATATATTGTAAATAATATTCAGAACAAAATAATGACTGTCGCAAATCAATAAATACAATTTATATGATTAATAAAATAAATATAGTTTTCACCACTTTTTTATTGAAAATTCAACATGTTTCAAGGCCTATGGCCCCTTACTTACATCCTGACGAAGGGGGCATAGGCCTTGAAACATGTTGATATTTTCAATAAAAAAAGTGGTGAAAACTAAGTTTATTTTATTAATCATATTATATTAATAATGTCACCACAAAATTATTTATCTGTTTTTGAAGAAGGAAACACAATTTAGGAATGAGCTCTAGATTAACAAGTTTTATGACGAGTGTGCGGGTTCCAAGGTCAACACCGTGTGTCTATGAAGAGAATGAGTCATATGCTCAAGCGACCATATATCGTTATATGCATATGTATATATACCACAACAAACAAAAAGTAAAATTTTAAAAAGTGATGTCTCGTATTTGTCTTCCTTTAGATTTAATTAGTTAAATATAAAATATGAATGAAAAAATATAAAAATATTTAAAAAAATGTTTTCAATCGTATGTTTGACAAGATGCGGTCCTAATATGCTTTTATAAGATGATCCTAGGCTTTCGCGCGTCGGTGTAAACACCCTCCCATCGTACGATGTAGTGGGCCGAGAGAAAAACTCTAAACAACACGAGCTTCGTGGAAAAGCGGAAATTATTTGCCACTCCTGGGGAAAATATACGTACTTGCCGTCGCCATCTCAGACTATCTCTAGGAGACCCATTAGGGCCAGGGTCAAGTAGACGACCAAAAAGTTTGGTGCTTCACAGAGCCCTCAGCAAGGAGTCCTCCAGCAGTACTCAACTGGAGGTTTTATAAGGCAGTGGTGTCCCAGTTAGTTGATTAGTCGTATGACAATATTATACGCAGGAATTCTTAATGTGCTTTTGCGTGAAACTGCGTGGATTTCTTCGTCAGAGATGTAAACATTTCAAAATATTGTGTTTTTTTTGGGACCCTTATCAAAGTCTATATATGGAATATATTTTTCTCCAATCTATGTAAGGCCCTAATGTATGTATGTGTGTAAAAAAAAATTAATTCAGTCCACGCAAACTCGATACGCCTTTTTTAATTGTTGGGTTTATTACTGATAATCTATACGTCACAGAAAGAGTTTAAAATTTCGATAAAATATTCTTTTTTTACAATAGGCGAGGGCTTACAACCTGTACGAGCTGACTTAATTGATCATTCTAGACAATGCAACGTTCACCTATTCCATCGTAAGAACATCCGCACATTATCAAAGTTTTTTATTTTATTTTTACGCTTCAACAGGCCAAGAGGCCCAATTACAGAAGCAAAACACATCACAAATCACCCAGGCTTGAGTAAATCACAGATTAATTGTGACCTAACCGGGTGTCGAACCCGGAACCCTCGGTGTGAGAGTCAGTGTCATGCCCACTAGGCTACGAGGGTCGAGTTGTATAAATGTTCCATATTGAAACCTTCCATATATGATTTGAAGGGACTATTCTAGAGACATGTGTAGTTCTTGAAATAGATAATAGATATTACAGGTTTCGCAGCTGGTAATATACATTTATATTTTTAACAATTAGTAAGCCCAGGGCCATCGAATGAAAGACTTTAAATACACGTTTCTCATATAAATAGCTTCGTCTCTGTGAGACTTCTATAATTTATCTTAATTAAATAATAATCCAGTAATTTTGTTCTCAGAACATACATATAAAAATATTGTTTAAAATAATTTTGTATTTTGAGGTACTTTTGAACCATCTGAATATATTTCTATGACACTCATCTCCCTCTTTTATTGTGCTTCCGTCTTTAGGCTGTTTATCTTGTTGAGGTCGAATTTATTTAATAAAAGGCTGTTTCTGACGTTTTGGATTTGGTATAATTTTATGAATTTCGTATTTTCTACTTTACAAATCCGAGACTTTCCAAACCGCGTATCAACAGAGTCACCCAGGTTCCACCAACAAATTATTTAAGTCAACAGTTGTGGTATTCGTCAACGAGAAAATAAAATCACATCACCATCATAATAAAACCCCAATGACAAATACATATGGCGAATGTCGGGACTCGTTATTATTCACAAAACATTTCATTTACATAAGTTACAAGAATTCAAGGGCTAATAGAAGATTTATACTAAAAATTTCTATACTAATGCATATAGTACCCGTTCTCTGAATTCTGCAGTCCATCTGTTTGGTCCATTTAATTGTTCAAATTATTCATGACTATCTGAGACGCATCCTCCAATTTTTTAGAGACATCGCCCGAAGATTATAATAGATAATCTGGAAAATCTGGTGATATGGAAAGTTGTGAGATTAATTAATGTATATTATAGATATCTCACAGAGACGAAACTGTATTAATTATGGGAAAGTAGGTATAGAAGTCATTTGGGTGTAATAGGACTTATGACCTATCTTTTTATGGTTGGCTTAAGTGATCACTTTACACAATTGTAACATTCGCCATTTCCACCCATGATAGAATATACCATGCTTATTCATTTTTTGGAAGTTGAAATTGTAGTTTATCTCGATGTATGTACACACAGGCATCATTGTGTCAGTTGCGGGAGATGGTACGAAAGGGTGCGTGCGTTCCAGAAACACAGTCCTGCTCAAGAAGTCGTACGGTCGCAGGAAAAGCTGTCGGTGTATATTATTATTTTCTATCAGAATAAATGTGTGAATCGACACCAGTGTTATAATGGGAATACTGGACCCTCATACATAGGAGAAGAAATACCGATCACAAAAATACATCGACCAAATGCAAATTGATAGTCCAATCAAAATTGGAATATTAAATGACAGTTTGTAGCCCTTAACGAAAGACGTAGGTGTATTGAAATTATTGAACAGATTCAGAAGAAGTTTCGACGACAATTAAGCCATGTATTCACTAGGGGACAAATCGCGAAACATTCCGCTCGACATGTCGCATCAACATCTATGCTCATGTTTCGGGGACAATGACGCGGTCAATTGACGTGCACACACCGGGACTCGCATATCTTGTCGCGGAAATGTCATCCGATGAGGTTATGGATGACAGCTGCGGTATCACATTTGGCGAAAACGGGGTTCCGCGCAATTCGAAATGTTTTTTTGGGTCGCAATTTCAAATTAACGAGGTTTTACTGTAGTAAATTGAATATTATTAAAAACAAGGTCCTTTTTGCAAATAATTATTGTTTTCCAGACGTCACGGAAATATATCGCCCTATGAGGTTATGATGATAGCCGCGTATCTGTTTATGTTAATGAGTTTATCGAAAAGTAAGAGGAGAATGCGAAATTATTAACTGCAAAGAGAAAGAAGGACGGACATTCTATGCGATCTTCGATCGATACAGCTCGATGAGTTCGAGAACGATTTCGTTTCCCCGCATTGTCATCTTGACAGATACAGCGCATGCGTATTCACTTGTAAACATACCACGTGGTACTGACGCTCCGCAGAATGTTGCAGTGAGTACGCTCGGGTACCGTGCGCATGGCAACGTTGCCACGGCACGTAGAAATGCCGCGCTATGTTGTGCGCGAGGTCGCGGAACAGTGCACGACGTTGCAACGTCACGTAGACTCTATGCCGCGCATGCTGTTGAGGCACAATTTGTCCCCTAGTGAATACATGGCTTTAATATATACGCTGAAAAGCATATTGTGCGTCGAAATCGTGAGAAATGCCATTGACTCTTTGAACATAAAGTATCATGACCTGATTAATCATGGTCAAGGTCACACGTCATTTCTTGTCCCAAAACGCAGAGCAGTCGTAAAGAATGTGCAACTTTTAATCAAACTAAGGGATTATGCAGATGTACATATTTTATTACTTTTGTATTTTATTATTATTTAAAGAATTGGACAGAAGGTCGCTTTTCACTTCTATACATGGTCCTCACTTCATAAATTGCAAAGTGAACGGAGTAGTCTGTCATGCAATTAAAAAAAAAATACTCCTAATAAAAAATATCACAACTGTAGCCACGCCCCCGTTCAAAAATTGATTCGTCTGCTAGAATAGATAATGGATAGGTAGTTTGCGTCCGTCCTGATGAAGATACGGTGGTATCGAAACCGGTAGACGTAGAGTAACTAGTTAAGTGGTTAATACAAAGTTGTTAAATTAAAATTAAAATTATTCATTTTACAGATAACTTATAAGCATACCTGTAGAAGGTTTTTCGCTTAGTTTCAGTTCTGATGAAATTGAATTCCCTGGCAATCGATTCGTATTAATTTATTTCTACAGGCTTCTATTAAATTCCAGATGTCACATCGATATTATTTTTAGACTGTTCCAGAAAATTCTTTAATTGGATCTACACAGAGTAAAAAGCCAATTTAGTATTGAAAACAGCATCCACAATAATACTGGTGATATTTTATCTTAAATATAGTTATCCTTTACGACCACCATTACTTCTTGACCGCTCTACGGCGTTAATTAAGGCAAAATTTAACGAGGTTCCTAATTAACTGCCAAACCGTTTCGAACAATTGTGTATTCCGTCTCTCTCTTTCGCACGATTCTCCGTTCAGTCGGTGGGACAAGGAGGATACAAATTACAGAAACGAAAACAATATTATTATACCTGTTTTATTGTGCTGTGTACTTCTTCTGCTGTTTCCATTTCCAGGGAATTAAGTGTACTAAACAATTTGAATGGAAATTCAGGTTAAGCGGAGAATTTAAACGCAAAGTTTATGTTGTCAATAACTTGGGATTTCTAAAAGTACCTTAAATCCAAAAAACATTTTGGAGATATCTCTAATAAGGGTTTCATTTTAATCGTCGTATTTTATTACAATCATCATCAACGTTGTCATCATCGCACAATCGCCACCATCATCATTATAGTTGTCGTCATCATTATCACCATAATAATCACCAACATTATCAACAACGTTTTTATCATCGTTGTCATAATCATCTTCATCGTCGTCATTATAATCATGCATGATTATAATAATGATGACAGGGCATGATTATAATGACGACGATGATTATAATAATGATGACAGGGCATGATTATAATGACGACGATGAAGATGATTATGACAACGACGATAAAAACTATGATGATAATGTTGGTGATTATAATGATTATAATGACTATTACGGCCAAAAAAATGTCGCACGAAGGAATACTAGCGGTACACAATTGTTCTGTACAAGAAGTTCTGGTGCTAGGTAATCTAACATGTGTTGAATCGAAGCCTAGAATTGGTAAAAAGGAACAAAGACAGACTGGATGCTGTAGAAATGTGGTCGCTTAGGCGTATGTTCTCCATGAATCTTTGAACGATAGAGCAAAGAAAAAAAAAGTGAATATAGTGTTGGCTGTAACGTAGTAGGTAGGTAGCAACAAGAAAGCATATGTGAAATGGTTTGGTCAAGTGGAATGTATGAATTAGGAGACTAAAGAAGGCAGCAGGGACAGAGAGCATCCACGAAAGACCTGGCACGACCTGGCATGATCGGACCCGTAAAAAGCTACTACAAACAAAGAGGGTGCATGAGACGTGAGAAGATATTAAGTGGACGAAGCAGAAGTGGCGTGCGAGAACAGAAAAGTGTGCGAAACTCTATCCTCTCTATCTACCGCGTGATTGCACATGAATTATTTTTATGGATAAAATTCATAATAAAGTTCCACTGCCGAAGATAGTAGAAAAAAAGGTAATAAATATTATAATAAGTATACAGTGAAATATTAAATTTAGACTTTGGAAAATTTAAATTTTTTTGTAGTAAAAAGTAGATATTCATATACTTGATGAAGATTCACGATATAGTCTTAAATAAGTCAAAGTTAATTATTAAATTAATTGTGGGCTTCCATATAAACCCAAGGGTACTCGAAGACCTTATAAATAATTAATCGATAAATTAAATGTTCCGTTCGGGTACGATTGAAAATTAAATTAAATAACAGAAAATGTTCAAATTGTGAAATTGAGGAAATTTCTAAAAATAATCTTGTCGATCGCCTCCCATATATTTAAATCTGGCATTCAAATATTTTATTTCCTTTATCACTAATAGTTCTAAAACATGAAAAGGAATGATTAAGTTGTTTTTTTTTTCTTCAATAAAGGCCAAATAGCTCAATGCCCTCCTGAATATTTTTCGTATTCCGGTTCACATCGAATCTTCTTCGTCTGTTTTCCAGAAGCTCTTATGCATTCTTTTTAACGCCATTTTTTCAGCGGAGTCTTCCCCTTCTTTTACTACCACCTGGGTATCAATAAGATATTTAAAATGAAAATATTTTAACACACGCAACCCTCAATAGTGCAGAGGGTTATGTGTGTAAATAAATATTTCAGAAGGCAAACGCATGCGCGAAGGGCTCCCGCGTATAACATACGAGCTTTCTTTGGCGCAAAACAAACATGCCCACTACTCCTCATAAATACAATTACAGCAAAGAGGACACCAAATATTTTATCAAATAGATTCCTCTCCGATGAATGAGATCACAAAATTTAAAACACCGTACAGGGTTATTCGTCTCCTATCAGTAAAGCTTACTAAGATATATTTTTCACAACTGTGACTCATTTTAAAAGCGAAATTTGAAATTAAAAAAAATATATAATTAATAAAATAAACTTAGTTTTCATTACATTTTTATATTGAAAATATCAACATGTTTCAAGGCCTATAACCATCGTTTGTGTATGGATCATTCTTTTGATATCAATAAGGATTTACAAATTTTACATACAAATTATAAAGAATCACAGTTTGATAAGTTGGAATTTTTGGAAATAAGAAAAATTTTAAATAGTAAATTGAATATTATAATTAACCAGGTTATTTTCACAAATAGTTATCTTTTAAATTTATTTTCATGTTGAGTAGGAACTTTATTATTATTCATTTTCCATTTATAATTTTTTGAATTTAATTTTTGTTAGTATACAATTGTATTCTGACGAAGGGGCCGTAGGCCTTGAAACATGTTGTTTTTTTTCAATATAATAAACTAAGTTTATTTTATTAATTATATTAATAATGTGTTCACTAAATTATTTTGATATTTTTGAAGAAAAAGTAAATTAAAAATGTTAAAAATTTCATAAAACTGTTTACGTTAGAAGTATCACATAAGTTGACCTTGGAAACCATGCAATATGTAGTTGTGAGATAATTATATATCTTGTAGGCGCGTGCAGTCCGTATATTGAAGCATACTCTCTTTTGCATCCGTAAGCCTTGCGACATGTCCGAAGTATTTATAAATGTTCTTTGGAGAAGATGTCAAGCGGGTTACGGAATGAAAGATTAATTCAGGTGTTGGGGGTTTTTTATTACCACTCGGAGGGAAGCTCCAAGGGCTAAAATGTACAACGAAGTACAGTAAAACTCCCTCCTTCCTCTCCCACGATTTTTTTTGCACAACCCGTGCGAAATACTGTGGCTTCAAGCTTGATTTATCAGCTGTTAGCATGACTTACTGTTAGCAAATTCCCATGTGACTTATCATCCCCAGCGTCCACAGTACGTGAGGAGAATCGAGTGTCGAGTTAGCCGATAAGATGAAATATGCTCAGTGGATTACCCGTGTCCCTACAGTAGTTATAAATAAAACGGTGGCCAGATAATTGCATATATATAAACTGCACACAAGACAGAAATACACAATGATATCTGCACACTAACAAACAAATCATGAATAGACAACCGTTTTATATTAGGTCCGTACATATGAAATTGGCGTTTTGCCGTACTGGCAAATTTGATCTCAAATATCTTCTCTTTGGTTAGGAATTCCAAATCCAAATTTATACAGTTATTTACTCATGTATTTTTGTTTTGAAAATTATAATTCATTTGTTTTTTTCTCAATTGTTTTTTTTTTTGCGTCACTCAGTTTACAAAATGAAAAACTTGAAATATCGCGTTATTTACGAGTACGAGTTCCACCGTGGCACCAGTGCTGCAGAAACGGCTCGAAGGATTAATGATGTATATGGCGACGGTGCCGCAAAAGAAAACACAGTGCGTTTTTGGTTCCAACGTTTTCGTTCTGGAAATTTCGACCTGCAGAACAAGCCCCGTGGACGGCCGGAGACCAAAGTTGATAATGAAGAATTGAAGGCTATTGTGGAAGCGGATCCATCGCAAACCACATCCGAGTTAACTGCAGGCTGCGGTGTTAGTGATAAAACTGTTAGTGATAATTGGAAGCGCTCATCGCAATGGATGAACCCTGCCAAACCAGCCGAACCATGCCCCAAGCGAAAATTGACTCCAAAAAAGTTACTTGTGAGCGTTTGGTGGACTAGTGCTGGTGTCGTTCACTACAGCTTTCTTAAATCTGGCCAGATGATTACGGCAGATGTCTATTGTCAGCAACTGCAAACTATGATGGAAAAGCTAGCTGCTAAACAACCAAGGCTGGTTAATCGCTCTGGGCCACTGCTGCTTCATGATAACGCTAGACCACACACTGCACAACAGACGGCTACCAAATTAGAGGAGCTTCAATTGGAATGTCTAAGACATCCACCGTACTCTCCGGACCTTGCCCCAACAGATTACCATTTTTTTCGAAATTTGGATAACTTCTTGCAAAGGAAAAAATTCAACTCCGATGGGGCAGTCCAAACCGCCTTCAAAGATTTTATTGATTCCCGTCCGAATGGTTTTTTTAGTAAAGGGATCGATGAACTATCTATGAGATGGCAAAAGTGCATAGATAGCAATGGTACATACTTTGATTAAATAAATATATTATAATAAAAAAAAATCGGCTTTATGTTCCTCCCATACTAAACGCCAATTTCATATGTAAGGACCTAATATTAACTGTGTTGAAATTGTGTTAATAATCGTGTTATGTATAGGCTCAGGCTACATCTATAGACAATGGTTTAATTCCTTACACACATGGCTTCTTGGGCAGTCACTGTACTATGTTGTGTTGGCTTTTGTGACCAAAAAAGAGTAATAAAGTCATGGAAAAATAATTAAAATCTTTCTCGTGTCTACACAACCCGGTACCGAACAAATAGAGAAGGCTTTTATATTTGGGAAATTTTTTTCACAAAGACAAAGATTTTTAATCCGGATTTGGCACTGTAAACAAATACGGATTTATTTTTATTAATTTTGAAGATAAATATAACATTTTTATGAAGCAACATCATTCAGAAGATTATATCGATGATTTGGTAACAAAAAAATACTGTCAATTGATTTTCATGAATGAGGATCGATTAACGATTTCTAAGATTAATTTGTATAATAGAATAAATAGATATATAAATTTTCTCATTAACATAGACTTGTGTTAAAGAAATTGTGTTAGAAATTGTGTCACATGTTGCGTATTTGTGTTAATTTTTATCTACGAATTTAAGTGATTCATTAAAGATTATTTCACTTCATATTATTTTTAGGAATGTTTTTCTATGTGTTACGGATAGAAATATTTATTTTGAATTAATCTGCATACTTAAATTATTTTTCCAAAATATTTCTCAAGGTTTTCACAAAACACAAAATCTTTTTTCGAAAACAAGTTTTTATGTTATGGCGGTGTACATATTATATGAGAAGATAATAGGTTTTAAATTAATAACAAACATTATATATTTACGAACAGTTATAATAGGATGTAACAGAGCTGGTTCACAGTTTACATGAAGTAATTTACAAAACGATTAATAAAGTAAATAAAGGTAAATTTAATTACAAATTTACCTCATTTATAAAAATTCTGTCTCGTGTTTTCTGCAAGGATTTAAACATTTAATTTGACTTGTATATTGAAAAGGCAATATAACTTTGAAGTAGCTAATTTTATTATATAATATAATGTAAAGTATTTTAGACTAGTCCCGTTACACCCTATTTTATGAATAAAATTTAAAATTACAGCCTCATCATTCAATCAATTACATACTGTATATATAAACAACAAGTGGTCTGTACCCTACGTTGCCCGGGTAACAGGTTTAACTTTAAAAAGTTGTGGCGGAAAGGTGCAATTGTTTTGCAAAACCTAAAAATAATAACAATATTTTTATTTAATCCAGGCAGGGTGTGGATAGGATGTCCAGGAGAGTGGTGGGGAATGACTGTACATATTTTGAAAAATCTGGCATGTATTTTCCGCCGGGTCCTAAAGAATAAGTATGCAAAATTTGGGTCAGATCGGTCGAACGGTGTAGACTTGCATAGAAAATATACCGGAGGGGAGGGAAAAAGGTTAAAGTAGATGGGAGAAATGAAACCTATGTTACCCGCCAGGTCCTAAAGAATAAGTATGGAAAATTTGGGTCAGATCGGATAAACGATGCAGATTTGTACAGAGAACAGACAGAAAGTGAGTTTTATAGGTATAGATTTGATTATTGAAAATACTTCAATTATTTTGCACGTATTCTTAAGTTTTGTGATTCTGTGATAAATGTAAAACATATAGGTGCACATAAGGCGAATAGGCATAGGCAACTAACTGCACATAGGTTATTAGTTTGTTGTCGTGAATTTGTATTGTAGGGCTAGACTTATAATCTAATCTTACCTCACCAAACTTATTATAACTCACAAAAATAATTAAAAAGGTTTGTCTTAAGCTATTGTGAGATAACTTATTTTATTAAACCGTACCACGCTGAAAATAAAAATATAGGTAATAGTGAACATAATTCAGTTAAAAAATCAAGTTTAGACAAAAAATATATTATTTTATTTTCAAAATATGCAATTTTATTGCTTGAAATGCATTTCTCAATATTTGTAGTTATTTATATGTGCAAAAATATTTCAAATACATGTGTGTTGTCTTCTGGTCACCAAAATTCGATATATATGATAATTTTGGAATTTGATTTTAATATTGAAACGAGTTAAAAATACTACGTTTTCCTTATCATTCAGTATCGTAAATATTCTTTCTTTCTTGTTATGTATTGTGCGTATATTTTTTTATTATTTTTTCTAAACTGTTAGTTTGTATTGTTGTTTACATAATTTTAATTTTTTTATCATGTTTTTTGTTTTATTATTAATTTTTATTGTTTACTAATACCCTGGAAACTTCACTAGTCAAATCAAATTAATTAGATTTATGTGTTAATTAATGTAGGTACTGTATGTTTCCTTAAATAAATAAAAAAATGTATTACACACTTCAGGTAGGTACACAGGAGAGAGGTGACGTTGGGCTTAATAATTAAAAGTGCAACGAATTGCTAGCGGTGCACACGTGATTCGCAATGACGTCATGGTCATGAGATTATAGACGCACTCGGTCATAGATACATATTGCCATATTGTGTTATGGCCATAATCAATATGATGTGAGGGCATAAAATGTTATAGCCCGTTTAATATCACGCGTGGCCGTAAAAAGTAAAATATTTCATGAGCAAACGGCGACAACACGTAGAGAACACAAAATATCATTGTAAAACATAATGCAGGGCTGAAATTAAGTAATAAATTATTTAAAGAACACGTTCTTATTGTAAAGTTGCAATTTCAGAACAAAGTTCTGTAAATTTTCTGTTCTGTAAAAACCATCGGTGTTGGTTGGTTGCAATGGGAGATCCGGAAATATTTTTTCGTTGATTTGATTTTTCTGTATGTCTTTCTAATTGATTAATAAATTTGTATAAGTTGAACGAAAAAGTAAGATCGAAATGTAATTAAAATTAAGTATTCATGGTATTGTCATGTTCGGTTTGAGTTAAACACTTAAGCATCAACACTAGGGATATCGTTACTTTTGTTTCGATACCTTTATGAAGAAGATATTTTTCCACCGATACTATTCACGAGTAATGTATCGATTGGAGATGGGTCATTCATGAACGAACTCTTCTTTTAGATCAGTTCACTCTATTGAACAAACAAACGGTAAAGTTTACTTAAGTGAACTATTGTTTATTAGTTTAACGAGCAGAAAACGAATCGTTCATTAAATTGTAAAATTTAAATCTTAATATCGATGAAATCTTTGGCAGTTAACTCTTTTTCTTCTTTCTAGGCAGTGAAAGTTTTATGATGGCCGAATACTGAAATTTTTGGAAACTGAAAGCACCCTCCACCCCACGAATTTGAAAATTTTGGGAGACCGAACGATGAAATCTCCGGAAACTGAAAGCACCCCCACCCCCACGGTTTCGAAAATTTGGTGGTGGCTGAAAAACTTCCCGAGGGGAAAATGAACAGTTCAATTATACAAGTTGAAGTAGATAAATACAATAATTCAAATGAACTACTGAACGATCCAAAATAAACAGTTCACTTCACTGAACGACTCAGCGAATGCCAGTTCAGTTAACTGGACTAAAATTACCATCTATACCTTTCATTCGATACCGTATCCCTAATCCCAGATCAATATATAATACACCACTAAAAATATTAATGGTTTGTCTATGCTAGTGGTTCTTAATCTTTTTGAAGAAAATAAACACTTTTAAAACGCTGCCATCTACCCATAATTTGTGCAACTCAATCACATGCCCGTTAATTATGAGGTTTGAATAATCCAGCCAAAATAGAAGTCAGCAATAAATTTCGGCTGTCATAATTTTGCAGAGCACTTGCAACAAGTGCCTACACCCACTTGCCTACACCCTCGAAATGCCAGGATTTCTGCTAGAAATATCATTATAATTGAATGACAGCCGATCCTGGTTTCGGCCCTGGCGAGGCTACATTTTTACGATGCAATCCAAAGTGAGTGACGTAGTTTAATGTGTACACATGAAGGGTTGGCTCAATTGAAAAGATAAACCTTAGCTTGATGGGGTCTGCCAAGTGGTGGGGCAATTTCCAACAAGGAAATTGATATAGCTGGGCTTATGTATCATATTTAGTATAAATTCAATTAAAAATTGTTAAATATATATACTGGTCTATTAAAGAAATTTAAAATAATAATTTTTAGAAATATTCTAGGGAATATGTTCAAATAATTCATTATAGCTAGACCACATGCAAAAAATTAACACAAAAGAAGTTTTTCTAGTAAGTTAGCAACTTTTTTATACTAAAATATATATATTTATTTGGAATATAAAAAATATATATTTATTTGGAATATCATATTGAGGCTTGTAATACGGGCTTGCCAGGCAACTTTTTTCCGCTTTCTTCTTACCGGCAAAGCTAGGGAATGATCTTTTGATTGTGGTTAACCTTTAATTACTTGTGTCATTTTAACAAGATATCTATCTATATTTAAAATATATGTGACCTGATACATTTCCATACAAAAATGTTATAAAAAATGCAAGAGAAGACACTCTCTGTCGGACGATCGCCTTAAGATGGAATCGTTGAACGTTGTATTGTGTAAGCCAACTCATACAGGTCATAAGCCCTGGGTCACCCTTTGAAGACTTTTAGACAAGTTTCGAATATAAATAGCTTTGTATCTGTTAGACTTCTATAATTTATCTTAATATAACTAACTAACTAACCATCACGCCGTTTCCCCGCAGGGGTAAGCAGATAGGATTGAACGCCACACTCTTCTATCCTGGCACACCACTTTTGCTTCGGCCACATCTTCTCATAAAAGTTCTACGGTTGTTGCGGCTTTTAACAGGGCCACCTTTAAAATACTTGTTGTATCTGATCACGCCAGGTCTTTCGCGGACGCCCTCTATTTCTGTTGCCTTCAACACTCGCCTCAAATATTTTCTTAACCATCCTTTCCTCGTTCATACGTTCCGCATGACCAAACCATCTCAGCACTTCTTTCTTTATTCTATCTACCACACTACATCCATATCTTAATATAAAAGTCAATTATTCAGTATGGCACTTTTTACTTTAGTATAATTTAGAGCGGTTATCAATAAAACAACTATATTTAAGTTATAGACGTACCCGTTTATTGGTATCTGTCGCAACTGCACAAGCGGGACTGTGAAAGCGAAGATGACTGGCTAAATATGAACGCGACCAGTGACACTCGACGCGACGCTCTGTAATTACCCTTCCTACCCCCTGCCTTGGCACACACCCCTCTCCCCACCCTAGATACTGACGAGTCATTCATGGTTGCCGCATGTTGCGACTCTTGGTTTGTCTGTAATTTAGTCTGTTGCTGTTGTCTGTTTATACAGTGTTTTTTGTTCTTGTAAAATTCCTTTGTGCATGAACAGGATTTCCTAATTGTGCTAATAACAAATAAAAAACTGTAATATCTTTATCTTTATAGATTGAAGTTTTTTATCTTTATATAACTCTCTTCTTCTGCTTCACATGTATAATTTTTATGTTACTTTTATAATTTTGAGAGGAACTTATATATTTATATGGCGGACCAAGTCTGGTTACGTAATAAGTTTATTACAGCGTAACTAGAAAATTCAATCTGGTAACGCTGATGTAAACTTATTATTATTATAATTATTATTTAGGTTTGAGTGATGCAGTTAACAAAGTGAAGGCTGTAAATCATTTTCAAATTAATATTGAAAAAGTTTACTCGATTTGAAAAAGGTCATCAAAAAATCAGAGGGATTTAGCAGAATGCACGAGTGAGGTAGATTAAGAAATAAATAAAATCGGTAAAATTACAAGTACACGTTGGGCAGTAAGTTCATTTAAAAAACTTGTCAGATAATTGGTTAGAATACCTTAAACAGACAATTTGACTTGGCCAGGGTCGATAACAGCGAAAATTCGATAGAGCGAGCCATGTATACTGGAATATGAAAACTATCCCCTCTGTTCTTGCTGAGGTTAGCTATAATTCTTTAACTATAGCTAAACCATTCTAAGCGACCGGTTCTCTCCTAATTTTTTCATTATTTACTCTCATCATGTATTAATTTGCCACACGACTGATGTTATAATGTATTTAAGGTGAGTTGTGTGTGCTTTCAATATCTATGTTGACTAACTGATTAAAAGAAGTATCGGCTTTTTCTTTATTAAGTTATGAAGGAAAAGCCCTGTACCAAAACTGTTAAAGCGAAAATTGTAATAATTATGTTTATTTTCCAGATCCGATCATTCTTGTACATTTTCCACAACCCTTTTGGCGTCACATGTGAGAAGGGTAAACTCGTCAAAACGTTTGTTTTCCAACCCCATACATCCATTCATTGTCCCCGGAAGTGGGCTGACTGATACGGCTGTGCGGTAGCCGACCGTAAACAGGTGGTCAGGCAGTAGTTAAAGGTAGGCTGTACTCTGTACTGTAGTTTTTATATGGAACAGGTAACATAAACTACAGTCGTAAAAACTATTTGTGAAATACCGCATTGTCTCGTGTGTTTAGCGTTATGCGGTTTATATTGTATCTGGGTTAAATACGATTTTAATTTGATTTTGGAATAGCTTTTTGATTTTGGATTATCTTTGGAATAGCTCAAGGATCTGAACGTTGTCCTGTACTTTACCAATATACGATTTCTGAGAGATGTATTTTATGTAAGTCGGAAGGCAGCCTCGAGGTATCACTGTTAGTGTTATTATAAACAATTTTATAAATAAAATATAATAAAAGGAAGTTTTAATTTGTAATAAAACTTTAAAGTATCTTGATAAAATATTAAAAATAAGATTTGGAAACAATAAATACGATCTGCAATAGAATTATGATACCAAAAGTGATGTATGAAGAGGAACGAAAGTAGACTAAATGCAGTGGAAATGAGATCACTTAGGTGGATGTACGGCAAATCCATATATGATGAGAGTAAAAAATGAACAAATTACGAGAAAACTGGTCGCTTAGATGGTTAAATATTGAGTAAATGAATCAGAAAATAATAGTAAGAAAAATATGTTACGCAAATGTTTATGACGCCAGATATACAGGGCATAAAACTAGGCATGACAGGTTAACCATATATTGGAAGGTGGTCCTGTTAGAAGCCTCAAAAATCTACTTACCCCCGCGGGTAAACAGCGGCAATAGTAAGTTAGTTGTCAAAATTTAAATTGGTCTGTTACCAAAACGTCTTGGATGCATTTTAAGAAGACGCATAGTTTATGTATTTTAAGTCTTTAGGATAGGATGAGTGTGCTATATGGAGATGCATAAAAAGGCATTTGCGTATGCGAAGGAGACCTACATTTAACCCCTTTTAGGATCTTTTCGGTATTCCATTTATATATTTATCAAGTTTTATATCACCTATTCATCAAATTAGTCCCCATCTTTTCGATATTATTTTTACTACGCACAATCCACACCTACGTTGTTTTTCCAATCAAATATTTTTAGAATATTCTTTTATTATTGGAAACAAAAATAATATACTTATCAAATTGAATCAACAATACCATTTAATATTGTTTGTTCAATATAAATACAAGACATTCAATTCAATTGATAAGGACGTTCGTAATTAATATTTATCTGTATACAGGTCGTGTATTTTATTTCTATGTAATTAAATATAATAATGTTTTTATTGAAATAATTAATGTTTTTTATCAAAAATTTTAATGTTTCTGCGATGCACTTTATTTATTTATTTTTATATTCAATACTAAATTAACAACGTCACTGAAAAAAATGCAAGTGTATTTTTAAAAAAAATGACCGCCACGTGTTGATGCCACAAAAATGAATGCCACGTGTTGATACAATAATCTTGACTTAAGAACCTTCCTTGAACCACACTTGACGTTTTTTGTACCTACATAGTACGTCAAATATACTTTCAAAATACCTAACACCAAATATACTAACATGATACGTGAAATAGGCTACATCATACGTCAAATACATCACAGTCAATTATAGAGTACTTCGTTGGTTAAGTGGTTATAACTCTCTCCTAGTGATCCAATGATCGGTGTTTTGACTTCCATTCTAGGAGATAAGGAAAACAGAGGCAGGAAATATGACCGAACGTCACAATTTTCTATTTTTATCCACATTAATTAAACTTCTCATGCATGCTCGTCGATTATTGATATCAACAATTTTCCAGTATCTGGTTTATCTGATGTCTTTTAGAGACCTATTATATTCATGAAATCATTACATGTTTACGAATTTTCTATGATTTTTTTTCTTCTTTCTGTATCCTCGCCTCATATTCCTCGTCTCCTCTTAACAGGACCATCTTCTAGTATCTGGTAAAGCTGAACATGCCAAGTCTTCTGCGGCCGCCATCTCTTTCAGCTGCCGCCAGCAATCGCCAACACTATCTATATATTTTTCTTAGCATTATTAAGATCCTTTAAAAATAAATCATAAGTGACCTATTTTAAATTCTATTAACTACGCTTAGTTTAGTTTTCTTATCAGGTTTTCCTCATTCATCATTCCACTTAACCAATCCTAATATACCTTTTATTAATACGACAAATTGTTGACATCGAATTGAAATGATCTGAAAATATGCGTCTTATATCATTTTTATCGCGATAGGCGTCTGATACACATGCTTCTTTAGTGGCACGTGAGCATGCGCAGTATCGACTTTGACAGTGGCATGCTTATTAGTGGCATGTGTGTACGCACATTGCTAGAAATGAGCATGCCACCTAGTGGCATGCTCAAAAATCAACCGCCGGTTGATTTATAAGCATGCCACTGTCATTCACCATAGAGAAGGGGTATCTTTGGAGCATGTGTGAACAGACTTGCTTATTTATGAGCATGCTTATGTCATTCGCGGGCTTCGCGGCTAGTATTATCGATGCGATCTTCTCAGTCCGCGACAGATGAAACAATTATGGCGCGTTGGGGAGATGATAAAACATTACTTTTCGTAACTTATTATAGGAATCACGAATGTCTGTGGAATACTCGGTCACCGTTGTGTAAAAATAATAAAGTGAGAAATAATGTTTACGAAACTTTATTAATAGGCATGAATGATTCAAATCTTACATAAAAATTATATAAACTATAATCAAAAATGTGCGGATGGAAACTCGGGAACTTTTTTGATTTATTGGTTGACTTGAATTTTCTATTTCAGTTTGCAAAGTTTCCATTTTGAACAAGAGCGTCTCTATTCTATGACAAGAGCATGCCACTAATAAGCATGTGTGTTTGATTGTTAGCTTTGGGCATGCTTATTTATGAGCATGCCACTAATAAGCATGCCAGTAATGAGCAAGTGTGTACAGTTGTTAGGGCATGCTTATTAGTGGCATACTCATTAGCATGCCAGTAAAGAAGCATATGTATCTGTACCTATAACGTCGATATTATTTTAACAAATTTTGATCAAATTTCAATCTCCCCGGATTAAATGAAGCCTACTCTGTACGGTACTACATGGTATTGCAAGTTTAATATTACTACCACTTCACCCCATGAGCACCTAGATAAGGGTTGATAGGTTTATTCCACTCCAATTCATGTATTGGATTTAGTACTGCCTTGGGTTTTAGCAGCAAAAGTATCAGGTGACAGAGTGGATAAGCCTATCATTATTAGAATGAAAGTATTCTAACCGTATCATTATTAGAGTGAAACATTTCTAAGGAATTGAAAAAAAAAATCATTGAATTTGATTTTACTTTTTAATTCGTAGAACTAGAGTTTTTTTCTGTTTCAATGAGCCGATTTTTCGGCAATCGTTGAACCTCTTCCAAGTATTCCAGATTCACGCGCAATCTAGTAGAGTGGCAAAAGATATCCGCAATAGCATTAGTAGTTTATGTATGGTTAATAATTATGTTAAATATGTTATAAAACAAACAATTAAATATAAGATGAAGCGGAATTCCACATGTCAAAGAATGTTATAATATATAATACGTCGATATATTAAATAAGGAAAGAAAAAACAGAAAGTTTTTAAAGAGTTTCAGAAAGTTACGGACAGACAGAAAGAGAGACAACAAAATTATTATTATTATATATAGCCATATAGTCTTTGACGTACACATTACAAATAAATAATGAATCTCAAATTAAATCTTGGGAAGTTATCGATGAGATGATTTACCTCAACGTTTATTTACAAACAACCTTTGTAATGAGGTAAGTAATTTTAAAATTCATCTGACAGGTAAGCATCTTCATTACCATGCCTATGTAATCTATTTATGGACGAGTTTAATATGTAATTTGTATTTCTAGCCTGGTAATGAAAAGTTATGTTTTGACTGGTAGACCTAGCAGGAACATAATATGTTATTAATTAATGTACTCACGAAAATATAATAAGTAATTTACATTCAGAATATTTTGAGTATGTCCAAATTTTTCAAGAACACTATTGGATTCTATCCCCAGGGAGACATCATTAATCAAGATATATATTAGGTCCTTACATATGAAATTGGCGTTTTGCCGTACTGGCAAATTTGATCTCAAATATCTTCCCTTTGGTTAGGAATTCCAAATCCAAATTTATACAGCTGTTTATTCATGTATTTGTGTTTTGAAAATTATAATTCATTTGTTTTTTCCTCAATTGTTTTTTTCTTTGCGTCACTCAGTTTACAAAATGAAAAACTTGAAATATCGCGTTATTTACGAGTACGAGTTCCACCGTGGCACCAGTGCTGCAGAAAAGGCTCGAAGGATATGATTGTTGTATGGCTGACTGTGCCGCAAAATAAAACATCGTGCCCGTTTTTGTCCATTCCAACCGCTTTGTGTTTTTCTCTCTGAAGTTTTCGACCTGTAGAACAAGCCCCGTGGACGGCCGGAGACCAAAGTTGATAATGAAGAATTGAAGGCTATTGTGGAAGCGGTTCCATCGCAAACAACATCCGAGTTAGCTGCAGGCTGCGGTGTTAGTGATAAAACTATTTTAATCCACTTGAAGCAAATTGGTAAGGTGAAAAATCTTGAAAGGTGGGTACCTCACGAATTGAGTGAAGCAAATCAACAAACGCGCGTTGACTGCTGCGTTGCATTACTCAACCGGCACAATAATGAAGGGATTTTAAATCGCATCATTACCTGTGATGAAAAGTGGATCCTGTACGATAATCGGAAGCGCTCATCGCAATGGCTGAACCCTGCCGAACCAGCCAAACCATGCCCCAAGCGAAAATTGACTCCAAAAAAGTTACTTGTGAGCGTTTGGTGGACTAGTGCTGGTGTCGTTCACTACAGCTTTCTTTAATCTGGCCAGACGATTACGGCAGATGTCTATTGTCAGCAACTGCAAACCATGATGTAAAAGCTAGCTGCTAAACAACCGAGGCCGGTTAATCGCTCTAGGCCACTGCTGCTTCATGATAACGCTAGACCACACACTGCACAACAGACGGCTACCAAATTAGAGGAGCTTCAATTGGAATGTCTAAGACATCCACCGTACTCTCCGGACCTTGCCCCAACAGATTACCATTTTTTTCGAAATTTGGATAACTTCTTGCAAAGGAAAAAATTCAACTCCGATGGGGCAGTCCAAACCGTCTTCAAAGATTTTATTGATTCCCGTCCGAATGGTTTTTTTAGTAAAAGGATCGATGAACTACCTATGAGATGGCAAAAGTGCATAGATAGCAATGGTACATACTTTGATTAAATAATATATTATAATAAAAAAAAATCGGCTTTATGTTCCTCCCATACTAAACGCCAATTTCATATGTAAGGACCTATATTTTATATGGGAAAGTAGTAATAAGGTGTTCATAGGGCTTATGACCTACAGAAAGGCTGTATCGTTCACAGAATGTATCGTTCACCATTTCCACCCATGATACACTACCAAATGTTCAACTAACACAACTTGTTTCGTATATGCATTGTATTTTTACTATCGCCACCTGCAGTCCGAAGCTTTTTTATTCCCATAATCCAATACAGATGTCATGATTGTGGAATGTGTGGCGCTCTATCCTCTCCGCCTATGATGATAAGAAAGTAAGATAATAGATTGAGCGCCTTGTTTGTGCGCTCCGTGTGCACGTGCGCTCCGTGCTCGCTGGGAGCGTTTATAGATAGCGGTAGTTCTCCACAGGAAAGGTTGGAGGGATCATAGAACAATCTAACAAATTATAACATCTCCTATAATTTAGCCGCTATTCTGAATTTAATGTGTAGCACGAATTGTTTAATTCTAATGTATTCACATATACATTTATATACTTTCAACAATTCTGAAGAAATCGCATTAAAATTGGTTCAACTCTTTTCAAGTACGTAAGTGTTTCAATTGCCAGAAAGATGTTCTTTTTGTATATTTTGTGAGAATTCCGATTTTGACATTTACACGCTTCACTGATTTATTCAAACAAAAAAGTAAAAAAAAAAAACAAAACAGAAAAACCAATATTGGATATAATTTGTCATGTTTATACATGTATTTGGAGGAAATTAACATTCAGTAATTAATTGTTTGTTTTTGAAGTTTTGAAGTTAGTTTTGTTGTTTAACGAAACCATAAAGGCCATACAAAGTTTGTAAGCGATATATTCAAGGATTCTTTATTATATAACTCAAAAGTGGTGTATTCAAATATTGCTTTACAAAGTTTGAAGATAATATGTGT